>VXBT01002601.1:895888-1026313 GCA_013400235.1 Oriolus oriolus
CCCCCCCCCCCACCCTTTCTTTGATTATCTATTTTTAATCTCCTGTTTCTGGACACACAGGTAGAATGAGCCCTGTTGCATGAAGTATTTGTTATCATAAGGCTTTTTGTGCACTCCTCCTATCTGACAGTTAATCAACATGGATTCCTTCTCTGCTGCTGCTGTGTGGGCCTCTTTACTCGATGCTGTGCAGATCATCTGTCTTTTTGGTGACTGAAGAGGGGACAAGTACCACTGAGGATACTTTATGTATTAAATATATATATATTTATATATATACTATACATACTAAATATAAAAGAATAATGTCATAATGCCTTGAAGTGATGCCATATAGCTGCAACAACTGGAGGCACTGTAAGAGCTGCTGTGGGCCTCTGGTGTAATGAACCTATTCAAGTCTTGCTAAACCTGTCTCATTCCCTTTGTGCCAGTCATCCTGCCCATCTTCTTCATCTTCTTTGAATGCCTATGTATCACTGCTTCACTTTGTTTTTAACATCTTCTTTCCCTTTGCTTTAATTTTCCAGGTCCTCTTTCCTCCTCGTGTTGTGTGTTCTGGGTGTGTTTTTATCTAAAGCATAGGGCAGATTTGTTTCTACAGCTATCCCTTCTGTCAGCTTTTTTCACTCAACCACAGGTGGTAATGTTATTTTAAGTATTCCTAGAGTAGATGTTAATAGGTAGTGTGGCCTAATAAATTTAAAAGCATTGGGGGCTGTAGGGACCAGAGATCCTCTCTCTGACTTACATCAAAAGAAATGAGCCTAAACTGGTGGTGACTTCATGCCATTGTCACAATGTGGCAGTTCTGATGGAACGGGGCTCTGCCATTCCAGGTAAAATAGTCACTCTTTCAGCTGGGACAGGTGTTAACTTGGCATCCACCGAGTGCATGACTATAGGCATCATTTCACATACGAACTGCTTCATTCACAGATTTTCAGGACTGGGAAAGGAAGATGGAACGTATTCAAATAGAAATGTTCTTTGAACTGTGTTTTTGTATATTACGGGATAGGAGAAATTAGTGGAGTGGGCGACTGTTGTTTAGTTTTGTATATTTCTACAACTTAAAGATCAATGAAATCCTGAGGCTGACAAGAGGGTTCTGTTTTTAAATAAGAAATACATAAAATTTAAGTGTCAGTCTTCTTGAATTCCACTTGGTGAATGAGTCCTGATGCCTATATGATACTTTTGCTGTTTATTAATCTAACATGACCCTTATAGAAAGGTTGCTTTGGGCAAATGGCATCAAGACAGAAAATTAATAAACTCTCCATGAGTGTTGTTAACAATGAGAGCTGGCAATAGACAACATCAACTAGTTTCCCATGAGAAACAAAGAAATATCAAAGGGCTGTAAATAGCATTGCATTTTCTGTTTGCCAGATGAAGATGGGACATGGGGATGGTCTTGAATGTTTTGCCCATTTTGGCACATGCTTGCATTTGCAGTGGCTTAGCTGCGTGGTCTGAGATGTAGAAGACACAATAGTGCTGTTACATGGTGAGAGAAAGCTCCCAGCCTCTTAAAGCAGCAAAATCACTGTTATTCTTGCTGCTGTGACTGTTCTTCTGAACAAAAAGACTGATGGCATTTCTTAGTTTATTACAGCTCTTTCCCTCTAGGCAGGATCTTCTGTCTTCCCTTTGCACTTCTGAGTTTTATTTTGGTTCCCCTATCCTGCTCAGAATTTGTCATTGTACCTACTCCCCTGCTGTTTTACAGGCAATGGAGGGAACGTCCCAAAGATTTTGCATTGCTTTGGTTTTTAGGCTGAGCTGTTGCAGATCTTGAAGAAAAGCAAAAACACTGTGAGAAGAATAATAGAATCCTCCTCAGTAGTAAGAATTAGGAAGTTTCTATTTTGGTAGTCAAATAGTCACCCTAACCTGGAAAAGAAAGAGTTTAACTGAAAAGCCTGTCTGACTTCTCTATTTTCATGTAACCCTTAGACTTTGGCAGCAAGTGACTATCTGAAAGATAAAACCATCCCTCCAATCATGTTTAATTCAACTAAAATCTAATCTTACAGGGAAATTGGTGTAAAACCCAAGGAGGCCGAAGCTTAGCATGCTTAGGGTCTGCCAGTGCCAAGTTGTTCCTCTCGCTGCCTTTCTCTTGTTTTCTAATGCTGAATCCAATTTTGTGTTGCCACAAGACAGAGTTAATGTTCATAGCACGTTTCAGCTCTGCTTTGATGCTTAATTACCCAGAATTCATTCTGTTGTGTACTGTTGGTCACTAAACTGTTGAGTTATTTATATTTTCTTGGGATGAGGAATAACATTTTAATTCCAAAGACCTTGTCTTTTTTTTTTTTTTTTCTTTTACAGTTTGGGCAACAATGACTTGAACTCTGACTAGTTGCAGTAACATTTCTTTGTGAGCCAATGTCCTTGAGACAAAACAAATACATTGCTTTGCCTAATGTGGTTTTCTTTCCTACTCCAAAAAATATGCAAAGCATAAAGACAAATGTTTTGCAACCCAGTATCCTCTTTCTCCTGTGCTTACTGTTGCGTGGCAAATAATATGCATTATGGTATTTAGTTAGCTAAGCTTATGCTCCGTGGTCAACCACAAATTTTCTCTGGAGTCAATGGAAGTTTCAAATACTAGAGGAATCTGGATGTGAGTCAGCAGATACTGACCAGAGCTGGGTGAAGAATTATTTCTGTCTTTAAATTTTCATGAATTCAAAATCTTTCTGAAAATTCACTGCGATGCACAGAAGGGCCTTGTTAATTAGGAAAGCAGAAAGAAACACACTTTGAGTCTAGTCCGTTTTCAGATCTCCTTGCAAGATTGAAGGTTGAAATGCCACTCTGTGCAGCTGGGGTGGGTACTGGGTCTTTCTCTTGTGAAAATGTGGGTGCATTTGCCATCCTGTACTGCTCTGTTACTGGCCACGACTCTCTTTAGAGTTGCTCTGCACCGAAGGAATAATTGAATAATTATATTCCCTTTTTCAGTGGACATCCCCTTAATGTAAACTGGAGTGATTCCAGATGGCCCAGGTAGCAAACAAATCCCACTCCTGAACAGCCTTCAGGCTGATGACATGATGGTACTTCCCTGAGATGCAGGATGTACATGCAAGTATTTCTACTTTGCTTCAATTCTCTTTTCTCACCACTTAGGTTAATGACTAATTATTAGATAGGTCTTTCTTTGATTCAATGAGAACTGATATATTTTCTCTGCTGAAGATGGATATTTCTATAGAAAATGTCCATTTCATTGATCTGGTCTGGGGAGGTTTACCCCATCAACTTCTACATATTTTATCAGAACAATTGCAACTGCCTCTGGATATGTGTTTCACATGAGTAATGGCGTAAAACATCTTAAATAAAATGTATAGCCAGCAAAGCAGATGGTGAGAGAGAAAATAGAAGTTGATTATGCCAGATAAGATTTTGAAATGTGATGTGGAAGCTGTGTGGAGAAGATCTCGGTAGCAGAAACCTTCTCTGAGGTCAGGCATAATAAAAGCACACAAGAAACATGTAAGATGAGTGAATGAAAAGCTGTGGGGAGGGAGGGTAATGAGGTAGTCAGCCTTTAAAAGTAGCTAATCTTTGAGTCCTTGGAACGTGTGAAAATCCTGAACTGAGTCTTTGGATTCTTTGGTTTTCCTCTGCTAGTGACTCCACACTCCTGTTTGTGAAGTGAGGAGTGCAAGGAAACTGTGTGAGACCTTTACTGGTCTTGGACACGAGCAAATGTCGTAAAAACTGGGACAAACCCCTAACCAGGTGTGAGTAAAAGCTGCTTTAGTGTTGAAGAGAAGCAAGGCTGAAGGATTAACACGGGTCTGCTGAAACCTTCATGGAAAGGGCTGTCCAAACAGGGTTTTTATCCTTCACACACATGCACTTTAGCCATGCATACCTGTACAGCTAGCATGGACCTCAGCAGCAGAGGACAAAATAATTAACAAAATTAAAATGATAATCTGACTCCTTTTAATCAAGGAAGCATTGATGTGAGAGAAAGAGAATGCCTTAAAAATGGGTGGTTCTGTGTGGTGCTGCAGACTAAATTTTATGACCATGGTTTTTTTTGCAAAATCTATAAATACTTTTTTGGGAGGGGAAGGAGGGGGGACAGAGAGGGGAGGGAGGTTAGGAGGGGAATGAGAATGAAGTAAAACAAAATTCCTTTTTTTTTTTTTCTTTTTAAAATGGAATGCTAACCAATCCCTTGGCAACAAAGGCTATGTTTATTTTTAATTAAAAAATAACATAGCTGGGTTGACTTCAGTTTTCCCAGCTGCTATTCTTCCATCACAACAGCTCTCTGGCCACTTTTCCCTTGCTGATTTCTTTCATCATTTGCACTTAGCTTGTATGTGTTACATGGATTTTATGTAATATTTCCTACCATTGAAAGCAAGACTAACAGTCTAAACAAGTAGCTGGGGCTCAGTCATCTAGATTCTCATCTACAGTACCTGAGCATGCCCTTCCTTTTGGAAAAGTAATAGGTGTGACCAGGATAACTTTTTTTCACGTGCACATTCCTTGCTGTTTATGTGGCTGCCAAGCGAGGAGAGATTTAAAACTGCATATTGAAGTTACGAGTTGTAGTTCATTAAAATAAATGGAGTGGGTTTGGCACAGCTCAGGTATCGCTGAGCACACAGGTAGTGTTTGAAGGCTGACAAGAAGCCTCGGTGGTTTTCCTTTAGATGATGGATTGCAAGCTGCCAGGTTTGTGTTTGCACATTGAGTGAGGAGTTAGAAAACAGACGTGCTTGCCATGCCTTCGCCAGCAACTTCATTTCCTCCATCCACAGGGCAGAACAGGAAGAAGTCAGGGTGATGATCCATTTTGCAGCATGTGGTGACAAAGCTGATTACTTCTGTAGTGGAGGTGATGGTGTAACTGATGCCTTATCCTGGTCTTAAAATTAAGAGAGCTGAACACAGTTATGAGGGAAAAAGGGTTTTACCTCGGTATTTATTGAAGGACCCTCAGGGGCACCGAAATGCACATCGAAATGCACCCCGAAATGCCCCCCGGAGAAATGGCCCCCCACGATGTGATGTGTGTGCAATTATAGGCCTTGCTAATTAGCACATCTATCAAAGATTGCCCAGGGAGGGACTCCAGCGAGACCCCTCAGCGAGGAACCTTCCCCTGGCTGGGCCTGGCTTTGTTTACAGAATGTGTTCTGGAGAGGACCTCGGGGTCTGGGGTTTCCAGGGTGTTTGGGCTCTTGGCTTAAGGGAATATTGGGTCTGAGGGAAGTTATCAAACTTAAAGAATTGTAACTGTGTGGGCTAAAAGCACTAAGAATATATAAAAGCTATATAAAAGAGTGTATAAAAGGGGTATAAAAGAAAAGCAAAGAATCATCGTGGCATCATAGCAGTCAGCCTGCTTTCCTGAGTAGACTAAAATTTCCGTATTTGTGTACACATCTAGAGGCCCTTCAGTCTTCAGGCGTATCTGCTGCTTTCTGCAGGCATTTTTAAGCTAATTAAAGTTGAGACAGTAATGCTGTGGCCATAAAGGTTTGTGTACCAGTCATCCCTACTAAACACTGCCAGTGTTTAGTAGTGGGAGCTGAAAGCATCAAACCTCCAGCTGCTCCTGGACAGAAATGCAGCAGCTGGAATAAAAGTGGTGGTTTGTTGGGTCACTGGAAGCAGACTGTGGAAGAAGATATATGTATTAATCACCAATAATGTTACTGCTGGGACAGTCTTTGTGATGCCTGATTTGCAAGCTCTCCATACCTAATAAAGCCACTTCAAAAAAGCTTTTTGCATTGGTTTTTTGCATTATTCCTGGATAAGTGGCAGCATGCTGGTCCACCGTTCCTCTGTGGGAGTTTACCTCTGTTCGTCTTGCCTCAGTCAGAAGGCAGAAGGGCAAGCCCCAATGTATATGAATGATTATAATTTGAAGAATAATGTTATCCAAGCATTCTTAAAGCAAAAAAAGGGAGAGATTGGAGATTTATGGGGAAAAAACCCCAAACTGATAGGATCAGAGGTCGTAGATATCAGGACAATAACAGTGAGGAGTAGGAGGAAGAGGATCTGGGCCAAGACATTGGTTCAAGTTTGGTGTAGCAAGAATGTGAACAGGAGTGAGCAAATAAGCTGGAGAACAGTACAGTGGGGGAGGCAGGATGGACAGGAAAGCAGGAGAAGAGCAGAGGAAAAAATGGGGCAAAAAGGTCAAGGTGTGATGCAAATGAAGTGCATGAAAACTTGTGGGATAGAATAAGTGGATCTGAACTGTTACCCTGTTTGAGGAAGGTGATAGAGAAGGGATGTGGAAAGTGAAAAGAATCAAATTCATTTTTCTTCACTTTTTCTTCTCTTTTTCTTCCATTTCAAAGTTTCTGGAGGATGGTTCAGCAAACTGGTGTGTGCTTCCTGTGGGAACTGGAATGCTGTGTCCTTCCCTTGTTTTTGCAGTGGAGCAGCATTGGCTGATTTCCAGTGTCTTGTTTTGGCATGTGATGCATTACCCCTTCTAAAAGATGGTTTATTTGAGATAGTACTTAAAGATTTGACAGCAATCAAATAAAATGCAATGCTTGTGGTCAACCTAATAATTTGTCCCAAGTCTTTATAGGCAATTAGAGAATTGAAATCTTTTGAGCTGAGTGTTACTAGGAAAAGACTGGATTTTCTTAGTAGGAGGGAGGTAGGAATTTGAAGACTAAAAGTTAGTCTGAACTAAAAGCTGAAACAAATCCAAAAGAAAAAAGACAGAACCAAATGTTTCCCTCCACAAAACTTGGGAACACTCATTCTTAGGATTTAATTTTGTCTCCTTTTAGAAATCTTCCCCAAGGACTAACCTAGAAAATGGAATCAAACCTTTTGCCCCATGGGGAGTGTGTACTCCAGGGACTTTCTGCTATCCTATCTCCACAGAAAAACCCATGTGAAGGGAAGCCACAGAAGAGGTTCACATGAACCTTCCCTGCTGAGGGAATGCCTTCATTTGCACAAAGCTCTTTTCTGAACTGTTTTATTTTTATGGGAGCTGTGAGCTCCAGGATCCACAAATAGTAACTTTTAGTGCTGGCATTAATCCTGTCAATCAAAATTCTTCTCAGAAATGCCATTAATTAAACTTCCCTGAAAAGGATACAGCTCACAGAATGTTCCCTGCAGTCCCCTCTCTTCCAACACCCGTCCCACTAGTGTGTTTCCATTCAATAGCTGAAGACGACACAGAAGAGGAGAAAATCAGAGCTTTCACAAGAGACCTTTTTGTTGTTTCAAATTTTTTCACTTCCTTACTCTGTTTCTTTTGAGCAGATTCTTCTATTTGAAATGTTGAATGATGCTAGCAGCTGTCAAAATATGCTTTAAAGCAGGCAGTTTCCATTTACTGTCTGTTGGAAGAGACTATTTTCTGAATTATTATGCAGTATTCTTTATGGATTATTAACAATTTGGATTAGAGCTCTGAGCTTTCTGGAACCCTTTTCCAAAAGGGACAGCGAATTTGCAAGGAATTTGGGACTTTTTATTAGCAGTAAATAGTTTCCCTCAGAAGCACGTTCTGTAGCAGACATGCCTGTATCCACTGCCAGTGATGTAGGGGAGCTCGTGTTCAGTTTCCAGATTAAAAACAGGGATGGCTCAAGCTCTGGCTTTTAAATTTTAAAGTGTTTTTCCTTCCAAACACACAGTTTGGGAGGGGAATACCCTCCTTCAGCTGTCTTTTCCTTGCCGTGCGTGTCGGTCCCCTGTTGGCGAGGGAGGTTTACGTGAGGACAAAGGGCTATTCTGGAACAGGCTGGGCCTGTTCTCGCTGTCGCTGGTGTCCGCGTGAGAACAGCAGATCCTGCTTGGAGCAACTGAAGAGCACAACCCTCTGTTTATTCCTGTGGTCAGTAACTGCTGATCAAAGCAGGAAGAGACGAGGAGTCTGGTTTTCTGCTAATGTGAATGCCACTGCTGTGTGGTTAGCAAATGGTTTCTGCTTAGTAGCACAAATGTGGCCAAAGAAGGAAGCAAGTGCTATATTTGCGTGGCCGAGGATGCTGTTCCAGCCCACATCTGCTCGGATGCACACATACTTTGCTTGTTTGTTAGCCTCTACTTTCAGGAATAGCCACGCAAAGATCTCGCAGTCTGCTGTCACTCAGTGTGAGCTGTACCCAGCCCTCCTTTTGGTGGTGTTTAACCTCGGGAAGCACTTTGCTTTCTTTCCTGCTCCATGCCAGGATGTGCAGAATGAAGGCCTGTACGTAGGGCAGCCATTGTCCCTGGAAGATGTTCACTTTTGTCGAGAGAATATCATTGTGAAAGTAAGAAGAATGACTTTTCTCCAGCATATTAGGGTGTCCTGCTACTGAAGTCTGCCTAAAGATAAACTGGCATTTTAAGATGGTGGAGGGGAAATTTATCATTTTCTGACGCTTTGGAGGTCGGATGAGGATCACGTTAAAAGGATCTTAGCAGCATGGCAGAAGGGAAGGGGAAGATCTTTCTCATTCACAAACTTTTCCCCCAGGAGGTGGCTGCAACCCTCTGGGAGGCAGAGCTCAGATACAGCAAACTGTATTCAGCAAAGCATTGATGCCATGATGATTTTTTGCTTTTTCTTTCATACCCCTTTTATATACCCTTTAATATAGCTTTTATGTATTCTTAGTGCTTTTAGCCCACACAGTTACAATTCTTTAAGTTTGATCACTTCCCTCAGACCCAATATTCCCTTAAGCCAAGAGCCCAAACACCCTGGAAACCCCAGACCCCGAGGGCCTCTCCAGAACACATTCTGTAAACAAAGCCAGGCCCAGCCAGGGGAAGGTTCCTCGCTGAGGGGTCTCGCTGGAGTCCCTCCCTGGGGAATCTTTGATAGATGTGCTAATTAGCAAGGCCTATAATTGCACACACATCACATTGTGGGGGGCCATTTCTCCGGGGGGCATTTCGGGGTGCATTTCGATGTGCATTTGGGGCACCTGAGGATCCTTCAATAAATACCGAGGTAAAACCCTTTTTCCCTCTTAACTGTGTTTAGCTGTCTTAATTTTAAGACTGGGAAAAGGTGTCAGCATGTAAATGTGTGTTTAGCCTGCAGCCAGTGGGATTTGACTACGGTTTTTAAACTTAACTCAAGTGTGTTTCTGCATGAGGTGTTTTTATTTACCTTGAGCACTGATGTTTTGTACTGATAATCTGCGTGTAAGTGTCTGGGTGAGCAGTTCACAGGTGCCAACACACCTCCCCTTTCTAGGTCATGCTAGAAAACAAATTCCTTGGGCACCTGTTTTGGGTATCCTAGTGATGGATGGGTTTGAGGCTTCCTGTCCCCTCTTCTGCTGGAAACGCTTGTTTGCCAAATACTGTACTGAAAAGCTTGTTTGCCAAATACTGTACTTCGTGCACATAGCACATCCAAGGAAAAGTTTCAAGTGCTCCCTCTATAATATCTTCCTAAGTAAATAAATTACACGACAACAGTGACAACATAAAAATCAAAAGCAGGAAAGTAGTTCTGGAAGAAGTATATTCAAAGAAATGCTTCATCTAGACTATTTTTTTTTTAAAAAAGGTGGTTTCCTGCTGTCATTTTCATGACTTGAGGGGAAAAAAATAATTTGCACAAGAGCCAATATTGAAATGTATGGATGAAAATGCCTGGCTGTAAATGGGATGAGATTCAAGTTTAACAGCCTGTTACGGCTGTCACACACTGTGACTCTGTCACCATGGGAGGGGGGACAGATGACAATAACAACCCAACCAGAGTCTTCTTAATGGTGCCCAGGGAAAGGATGGGAGAAAAAGACAGAAATTGAAACAAAACAATTCCATTCACATGTAGGGAAGAACTTTCTAACTGTAAGTGACCAACACTGGAACAGATTTCCCAGGGAGGCTGTGGTGTCTCTACCCTTGGAAATAGTCAAACCTCAACTGGACATGATGCTGGGGCAGCCTGCTTTGAGCAGGGATTTGGATTACGTGATCTCCAGAGGTGTGGTCTAACTGGAACTGTTCTGTGATTCTGTGAAATATTTGCTATTTTTACAGACCAGAGGATGAGTCCTTCTTTCATACAATAGGTTGCTAGCCCAGCACCCAGTAGGTAGACTGGGTTACCTCCTTTTTCACCCTCAAGTGAAGAGGCCTCAATGCACTTTTCAACTATTCTTTATGTTCCCACTCTCTCCTACTGATCTCGTTTCATTTTCCTAAATGACTGAATATATAATTGGGACTGAAACCCGGGTGTGCAATTTCCAGGACAGCTGTTTAACCACCTTGCTGGCAGGTTTGGGATTGCTCCATGGTCTGGGGTGCAATGCTGAACACTTCCCTATGTGCATACCAGAGCTAACTGTGCATTAGGTGAGTGAGGACTCTGTCACAGGATTTTGTTCAGTGTTGGCAGCTGCTGAACCTAATGGAAAAAAGCTGCCATGGAGATCAGTAAATACATGGATTCCACCTTTGACTCAGGCATTCTGCAAGCTGCTCTAGAGTATTTGTGGGAAGCAGCATTATATACTTTCCAGTCCCTGTGTTCTACTCTAAACATCTGATATTGATCACTGCTGGGGACAGGATATGGAGCTAATTGGACCTCTGGCCTAGAGTGTTACAGTTCCCCTTATACTCTTGGCACCAGCCCTGTAAGGAAAGGGCATGGAGGAAGTGCTAGAGTATCCTTTGGAAGATGTAAGCTAAATTCTCGTGGAAGAAGAGAGCTGAACCCTGTCACAGCCCTAGCTGTTGAGCTCTTGGATAAAATGGAATGCCTGCAACACAGAGTTTGGTGACTGGGCTCCATAACTTTACTTCCATTCAAAGCTGCCAGGTGTAATGGAACCAAATTAATTAACAGAGGAGACGGGGAGTGAAACCATGCTTTTCTCTGTCTGCATCTGTATACTTTTAATACCCACCCAACACACATTTAAATGTCGCAGGTCAACTTCTGAATGACCTTGGATGTGATTTGATTTCCCCAGTTTTCATAATCAAGGGAGTAGCAACTCCTGAAGTTCTTGAGCCACAAAGCACTTCTGATCAAGTATTTTTAAGAACTTCCGATAAAAGCATTTCTGTTACTGAAATTGTATTTAATGGCTACTGTCCTGTGTTATCTGGGAACCCAGTGTCTGTGTTAGCTGGAAATTGAGTGCTTGAATGTGCAGTGCTGGGTGTGTGCCAGGGCCTTAATGCCATTGCACAAATGAAAGCAGGACATGAACCCAAAGTTCGCGGTCAGGGGAATTCGAAGGACTGAAGAATCAGTAAAAATGGTGCCAATTTTACCACTGAAGATTAGAGCCCAAAATGTGTCCAAACCTGAGGGATGTTTCTTGGATTGGAGGGTTTGGATTTATGGAGTCTGTTTTTTGACCTGGGCTTGAACTTCCTTCACGCTTAAGTTGTGTGGAAATTACCTGTTTGTTAAATTGTTCGTAACCCTTCACGGTGAGCTTACAATGGAATTGTGGTGAGATAGAAGCTCTTTTGGAAGGTAAACGCTGTGAGAGAATATTTCAGTCATTTTATTGATATCACAAATTATGCTGAACTTGATTCAGAAAAAGTTTGGTTTAGAACAGAGCAAATACAAGGAGAACAGCAGAAAAGGTCTTCATGACTGTGGGAAAGAAAATGAAAATATTTTTGGGGGTTGTCTCCATTTAAAAAATGTTGAAGAGATTGAAAGAGAACAAATGGTCTGAAGCAGAAAAGGACTTTTGGACCCAGGATCCTCCAAAAGCATGATCTGAATGTCTTGAAATTATTCCTGCTGAGAGTCAAGTGGGGCACACTAAACAATAGAAATGGGCAAAGTAAGCTTTTCAAGTTAGTGCAAAAGTTGGAGTTAATTCAATGACCTGGAAGGTCCCTGCTATTCATGAGTTGAAGCTCTGGACTGATACAGCCTGGCCTGCTCTTGCTGTAAGCAGGTGCAGCCAGGGAGAGGAAGAAGATTTAAAGCTCTTGGTTGTTCTTTTCATACCTTGATAATCAGGGATGTCTTCTTATACTGTTCTTTTTTCTTATGTGATATATGCATAATAATGCTCAGCATCAAATGAGGGTTGAGATCTCTTGAGTTTAATGCTGAAGCTCCTAATATATTGGATCAGATTCTTGGCTTTGGCCACCCTAACAGCTGCAAAAATGTAAATCAGTGATGAGTGTCTTAAAATCTAGAGACCAGACTGTAAAACTGGTGTTGAAATTGCAGAACAGTCATTTGCATTGGGTAGTCAAAAGTCTGAGTTTCCGATGAATAACCAGAAATGAATGCAAGTACCAACCCCATGCTATTATCTTAAAAGAACTGAAAATAGGTTGATTTTTAAATAATCCATTTCCTGTGTTGGCAGCAGGATGTTCAGCGTGAAGGTCCTTGGTTCTAAAGAGAACAGACCACAGGAGGCTCTCTGAAGAAAGCTTAACAGTTTTTATTTTTCCTCTGGCGTGTCTATATACTACCAGAGGGGCAGCTGAATGCAGAGCCTGCCTTCAGGCAAGAACACCCCAGTGCAGTGAAGCTTGTTCTTACTGCATTTCCTGGTGTCCATTATGGGTTTCTACCAGATCACCCACAAATTGTTGTGCTGTCCTTGTGTCGGGATGGACCGCCTGTTCCAGTGTGTGGCAACCCTTTCAGTGAGTCAGCCAGCATCCTCAGAGAACTCTTCCTCAGGCTCCAAGCTGGCTTTGAGTGTCATGGGCTTGTTTAGAGCTGATTGCTGGGTGTATAAAGAGCTAAAGGGTTTTTTTCCTCCTGTACCTTTTCTTCCAAACAATGAATTCAGTATGCCCGTAGAAATTCAACTGTGAACTCTTTCCCCATTTCTTAGTACTGACTTTAAGTTTGATTAAACTGAATAGTTTTGCATCATTTACAGACTGTAATTTTACTGTTTATCTGCTTTTGCAGAGTACTTTTTTGAACGTGTTTTATGCTGCAGGGAATATCCTATATCCTCAGGGGGGTGTGCTGGAAACCTGGCTCCGCTGTGAAAATTCAGTGCTGGCCAGACAGTTTGTTTCATCTTGTATTAACAGCAGGAGTCTGTGTCAGCTTCACTTCTTAAAGGTGTTTTAGTGACTGACTTGATTAAGAGATTTTGGGAAATCAAAATCTCCTTTGTCAAATTCTAATTTCTAGAGCTTTTGACAGTGGGTTTTGTTGGTGTCTTGCAAACTTTTAAAGTTTTATTTCATACTTAAAAAAAACCCCCAACTTTCTAGGAGTGTCATTAAAGAAGACTTTACCAAAGAAAAATGAAGAATGCCGCGTAATTATGCCTCTGCTAAATAAGGTTCTTTATTTTTTGTTTTTGTACAGAGATCACCTCGTTTTTCTGGAGTCATCGTTTTGATTCATCAAGCAGCTGGTTTGTTACTGAAAAGCTCAGAATATTTCCTCTGATTGCTTTCCTGTGAGTATGATCAAAGAAGTTACCTCAGACTTCCCTTCCTGTGGTATTCAGAAGTTGGGGTTTTTTTGAGGCTTTTTTTCTTGTGTGTTTTCTTATTTCTTTGGAAGCCGATCTAAATTCCTCTGAAAATCAGTGGAGAGCCCTGCAGCAGACCCTTGGCTCCTGTCCCTCTGGTGTCACTGACACTGGTGATTGCTTTGTTCAGAACTGATAGTAGATTTAAAGCATTTCACGTGGAGTTTTACCTTCAACTCACAATCTTTGTGTTTTACAGTAATCACTTTGCCAGTGTACGGCCATTCTTTTAAAATTTCCGGTTCTCCACTGGATTTTAGCAACTTTTTTCTTGCAGTGGGAGTCTTAAATCATATTTACTCGTGTTATGATCATATGCTGGTTTGCTACTATCCTGTTGTATCTTCTTTTTAGAGCAAGCAGGCTCTGAGACGCACGTGAGAGCCCAAGTAACCGTGTTTACTCACTATTTACAACATGGAAGACTTAGACATGTTTTTACAAACATTGTTCTTTCGCTGCCAGAGCAAGTGAGGGCTCACAAACCATTTAAAGGAAGTGTTTATAATGTGTGTAAACTTCAGCCCCTCAATATACGGAAATTCCAGACTGTGGAGACAAACTGTGGACTGGCTCTAAGTTTAAGCAGTGCCTGTGACAGCAGAATGATGGGTCACAAATACTCCCCCAGCATCGAGGCAGCTCCCTTAGAAGCAGCCTTCCCTCCCCATCAGGATTGCTGGGTCCGGGCCCATTTCAGCTGCTTTTGTCATCATCCTCGGGGAAGCAAATTTAACTTTGTCTACACTTCTGAGAAGGTTTGTGCAAGTGCTGAATGGGCTGATAATTGTTGCAGGCTGTTCTCTGCCCGGGTTGTTGCTTTGCAGTTCTGCATCACTTTCGAGCCTTTGTTGGGGAGTGTATTTAAAACCAAAGCCAGATGCAATCTGGTATTTCCAGTTGTAGGAAATGCTGATGTTTCAAAATTAGGATTTCTTTTTGATTCAGAACCAGCCTAAACGTTCTAAAATTTCCCGTGGAACGCTTCTTCCCATGAGATGTCTGGCTTTAAGTTCCCACATGCTTCCACAAGTAGTGCATTTATGAAGTATTTAAATTCCTTCAAAATATGAATCCAGGCAAAGAAGGCCACACTGTCCAAAAGCAAGTGGGATCAGAAATGTAAGTTCTTTTCCCCTGTGCTAAGGATAGGGTATTCAAAGAGAGCAGTGACTGCCCTCCAGAGTTTTTCTGATAGCTCAGCTGCTGGAGTTGTCTTTGTAGGCAGGTCTGAGCACGCAGGCTGTGGTGTTGGAAGAAGGCACTTCCGTCCCTCAGAACTGAGGCTGAGCTGGGGCTGGTTCCTTATGTTGGTTCATAAATTGCATCTGAAAACCCATCAGTCGTCTTCTCCAAGTGTAGGATGCAGGGTAAGTCATGCTGAAGTCCCTCTGCTGCTTGCCCAGTACTTATCAAGGTGACAAAAGAATTCTGTCACAAAGAAGTAAAGGCAAACTCTGATCATATTTTCCACGCTTAACCTCCACTTCCACATGGCAAAGCTGGCTGAACAGGAGGATGGGTTTTAGGGGATGTGAATGAAAATATCATGGAATAGGCCATTAGAAAATCATTAAAGCAAATGGTGTGGACCAATACACTCATTTGGAGAGGAAAAAAGCCAGCATTATCTCTGTCCTGGAAATGAGACACATCTCTTTATCTGAGTATAAAAGGCATTAACAGTTTAGTTATTATCATGACAGTCCTGTAAGCCTTCTGTTAGTTCTTGAATACAGTCAAACCTGACTTTGGAAGGCAATCTGACATGCTTATATGAATTACTTTCAAAAATAAGTGCTACCCTCAAAGGTTAAGGTTCAAAGTCACTGGCTAGTGATGATTGCTTTTTATTTTCCCTTGGAAATGTTTGTTTTGTTGAAAGATGTTTGCCATTAGGAAACAATGTGTAAGAATGGGTTTGGTCAGCTTTTCTCCTAAACAATCAAGCCTGGAAGCATTTCTGTAGAGTCTCTGAAGATATTTTTTATGGCTTTACTGTGACGACGCAAAGTGAGATGAACATAGGGTCTTCCTTCTCTCATCCATCCTCTCTGCTACTTGGAAAAGGAGGGGAAGAACTCAAGCTTTCCTGAGTTTCCCTGTAGCTTCTGGGGTCTCAAGTGGCCTCTGTGTACAGCTGGGCCACTTTTTGGGAAAAGCTCTTTCATGAGAGATCAGAACCCAGTGGGTTTTGTCTTGCACTGGGTTGCTGAAGAGGTGTTATAACTTTTGTAAACAAAGCCAGAGCATCATTTAGATATAGAAAGTTATTCTTCATTTAACAGTGAACCCAAAAAAGTAAACCTACTGTGACTCATCCCAAGTTCTGGACATAGAACATTTTTTCTTTTCCAGCAATTACAGCACCTAGGAATTGTAAAATGGACACACTGAGTAGCTGAGGAGAAATCTGCTTCTGATAAACCACGCCTTGTCAGACAGAGGTTTAAGAACATTTGAAAAAAAAATTACTAAAAAAATTCTGAACATGCAGAAAGATCATATGTAAGGGCAGAATCACTGCTGTGCTCGGGGTGGAGGGAGTGGAGTTGATTATTTGCATCTTCCCAGTGGGTAGGGAGCAGATACAGCTCACTGGAGAGGATGTGGCAGGAACAGGCTGCACTTTGGCTCTGTTCAGCGGCAGGGAGTCCATCAGAGAGCAGTGCCAAGCACAGCCTGGGCACAGCAGAAGCTGTGTCTTTGTCCTCTGTGCAATGTTACCCTTCCAAGTCAGGAAATGAGTGTGCTGAGGGAGAGATAGGCTGGGAGCTGGGGTTCTTCAGTCCTCATTGACAACTGCTCTTTCTCAGCTCCATCACAATAAGCTCTCCCGCCACTTCAAAACTGCATTTCTGGTACTGCTGCTTTGAGCATCCCAGGGCCATTGTTACCTTGGTGTGTTTAACTTCACAGAGCAGACCGATCTCCTTCTGATAAATGGGGCCAATTATTCAGAACCCTGATAATAATTACACTGTGCAGCATTACAAAGATTTTCCTCGCCCACATTTTGGCGATGCTTTCAGATCGTGGAATGGAAGAGCCAAAAACTTCTACATAATGTGGAAGTGGGAATTTTGATCCTCTCCTAAGAGGATCTCATCTGCAGCTCATGTTGTATACTCAGGTGTTGTGGTGGGGCAGCCCCAGAAGCACACTAGCACCGTTAGATGTTGCTATGAACTGAGCTTGAACTCCCACTCTCTGGAAGTTCCCCCATGCCTGTTTTCCAACAAGAGCCTGATTTTTGCAACTTCTTCTCACGTGAGCGCCGTGGGTTTGGAACTGCAAAGTCTTTGGCCTGACTCTCACTTTCACGAGGGTCCCTTTACACACTTCAGGCATTCTGCTACAGGGGTCTTAAAATGAAAGTAGATGACATTTAATAGCTTAAATGAGAAACAGGTCCCCTAAAAAAAAAAAAGTGAAATTGGTCTTCCTTAAATTGTTGAGTGCTGACCTTGAAAAAGCCCTTACAGTCTCTGCAGGCAGACTGGAATTTTTTTAAGAGAACAGATACCCCAAACTGCAAGAGATTACCTGAGGCGGGGTTTTTTTCTGCTCTTCTTTTCAGGAGAAAATTCTTTTCCATTACACTTGGTACCCACATGTCTGTCTTAAAGTACTGCTGGTATAACATTCTCACCCTTCTTTGGGATTTTTAAAATTTGCTAGTTTTAAACATTTATATTTAACATGTATTTTGGTTATGTGAACATGTTAAAGACTCCATTTGTATTTTGAATATTGGGAGGGCTTTTTTTAATGTGGGAGGCAATGTTTAAATATGTTTTGAGAAGGAGGGAGGCAAGAAAAGCTGTCATCCATCAACTGGTATTAAGTCCAACTTTGAAAGTTTGATACAAACTAAATCTGACTGTTAGTGCAGACATGATACAAATTAGCTGTGACTTTATGATACCAGCTGTTTCTCCGACAGGGTAAAAGGGCACATAACTAGAATAGCATCTTTTGTTGAAAGCAGTGTTTCCCTTTGTTAAATGTGGGAGCCTCAGGCAAAAAAAATCATAGTCCGTAGTTATGTGACATGTGCAGTCTGCAACATGTTCATGGAGCTCGGGGGGCTTTTTACTGATGTTTTTCAAAGACAGGGTTATCGTAAGTGTTCTATTTTTGCTAGTTTTATCACTGAGGGACAAATCTCTGTCATGTTTTTGCCTTGTGTTAAAAGTGAGGGTAACCTAAGTGCAGTTTTCCTTACAAGTACAAAGAAAATCCTCAACAGCACGACCTGAGAAAAGTCTACAAATCTCAATGAAAAATTTAATTTAATTAGTTATTTTTATTGATTGTTCTCTCCATTTTTCTTTCTTATCGGGATTTTTCAGGGCATTTTATTCCATGAAAAGTCTACATAGTCTCTAAAAAAGTAACTATCAGCACTGAGATGTCACTGTACATCTGTGGCCCTGCTGTGTCTCTCTGACCTTAACACCACACTAACCCTGGCTACCTCAGGCAACCTGAAGTTGGCTGTAGCATGTAAATAAACTGAAACAACAGGACTTATTAAGAAATCAAATTAATCCTACTGCTGCCAATGGACTGAGAGCCAGTAAGCTTTCAAAATTTATTACTACAGGTACCAGCCATCCTTCATTTGAATCAATCAGGGAAGGGGCAATATTAAGAAAGGAGTTATGTTATTAGTACACAAATACTTAACTAGTAGTACTATGAGGAACAAAACTGAGGATAGAACTGCTAAGAGAAGCAAAAGTTAGGCTGAGTATCTTTTACACTTTCTTACCCACTGTGAGAGATGGTAGAGCAAACAAACCCACCTCCTATTGAAGATGCAGAAAATAAAAAATACCTGGATGTAGAATTGTAGCAGGCACGTGAGTGAAAAGGCAGGGTTAAGTGTGTTGAAAAATACTCACTTGTAAATTTTAAAGAGAAATACATTTCAAAAGAAAAGTTGAGGATGTAATAGCTGTTGAGTTTTCATGCATTGCTAGTGATAATATGCAGCACAAAACAGAAAATTCCAAGCACTGCTAAATAGGACTTGGCCATTTCTGTTGCAAACATGCAGTTTTACTATCTAACATCTGTTTCTGAAATTATGCGAAGTATTTATTTAAAATGTCTTACCATGATAGTCTAAGTGACAAGAGAACATCTTGTTTTCATGAACGTGCAGAGCGGTATGTCAACAAACAAAGGTCCATACATGACATTTGAAGAACAAAACCCAACCACAAGAAGTTCCACATTCTGTATTGATTTTTTTGTTGATGTAGAAGTCCCCTTAGCCAGCTTTCTCCGTATGGTTATATCCCTGCAAACCTGGAGCATCTCCAAGGACAGCTTAATGTATCCCTTCCATCCATGCAAGCAGGCCGAGTATGGGAGCACAGGGCTGGCTTTAGATGCAGTCAGAGTGAAAATGTGTGTGAGATGCTGGAGAATGTGTTAATCACAAACGTGAAGAAACAATCAAGAGGAAGAATGACGTGGAGAACTTAAACTGGCCGTGTTTCAGCAAGAAAATTGTGTGCTATCAAATGTGTGATAGCTGCAGAAGCCATCATCCCAGCTGAATTTTATGGTCAGAACCACCATAGCCTCTTGCAATCTCATATTCAGAACATCTCGTAATAACTTCAATAAGAGAAGGGATGCTAGCCCTCAAATCCCAGAATTTAAATTAATCTTTTTATTCTCTGAAAATACATTCCTTTTAATGAAAACAACTTTTTTTCCTCAACTATTGAGCTGTATTGTTCTGAACTTCAGTCAAGTTGCCATATTCCTCTCCAAGCTGCTGACAGTAAGTGGTGAAGTGATACTGGCTCTTTTGGGTATCTGGGAGAGGACAGGCAACATTTTGTACTCGGATGTGCCAGCTGCCTGCCATCCTCTGGGATGAGGAATTTGTGCAGTGACCGAGTTACAGTCAAGCACTTGGGTACCATTTCAGCAACACAAGGAGGCCTGGGACTTCTGGAGAACTTTCCTTATCCACATGGCAGATAGGTTATTCCTAAGGTTGAGTTACTCTGGGATTTACGGTTGATGCTAAGAAAAATCCCTTTATTTTAAGTGCCCACTGTTTTGCAGATGCTTATCATACAAAATGACTCAACTCTGTGTGTTTCATTGTGTTACCCCTCTGGCTGGTGCACTACTGCCCTCAGGTTCATTTCTGTCTCAACTTGATTAATTTGTAAGGATCAGATCTTTATTTGTGATTCTAAATAACCATATTTAGAATAGCTATTTAGAATCACACTCTGACTTGTCTCTTTGGAAGACTCTACAAGCAAAAACTCTATTCTGGAGGAGTAAAATTGGCAAAATTTGACCTTGAACGTAAGTAAACATTTAAGGACTTGCTTCTGCCAGTCAGTGACACGCTGAACATTATATTCATTCTTTTATAGTTGTATTAATCTTACAGATTCTTTTCTGTCCCCCCTTTTTTTCTTTCTTTCCATCTCCTGCTTTGAATTTACTTTCATCTTTTAATTTCTTCCACCCAGCCCAAAGCAAAAATCTATAAGCAATGGTCTTGTTCAAAGTATGGAAGCCGGCTCCAAAACCAACCTTGCTTCAGTTTTAAAACCTTGCTTGAGGGAGCCAGAATCCCTTTAGTTAAATGATTTAATTTTCAAGCAGTATGAATCATGCAGCAACTGCACAAGCTCTGGCTAGAATATATTGTACATATGTTTGTTCTTTAGGCAGTAAGAAGAGAATACAGAACTGGAGGTCATTTGAGTTACAACTGCTTTGGGGGATTTTTTTTTTTCTAAAACATTCCTTCTAACAAATGCAGTTTAAATGGGTTTGTTTATACGGCGTGGAATTGGAAAGGCCCAAACTAACCAGGCTTTACACAATGTGGCCTTCTTCCAAATTAATCTAAAATATTTTAATCCCTCTGGAGTTTCTTTATCCTCTGCATCTGTGCTATAGTGGAGACACATTTTTAACATTTCTTTGAGGAAAATTACCTTTTTTTCCCCTCCAACTGTACTCAGCAAGGTCAATGGAGCACTGTTATATGCTATTTAAACATCTGAGATTCATCATATATCTGCACAACAGAAAGAATCATCATAAAAGGTCTAATGAATCCCGACTGCTAGCCAAGTAAGGGAGTCCCCTTACGGATACTGGGGATTAGAAACAAAGAATACATGCAAAACACAGGTTTTTACACTTCAGCTTTTACAATTAAGCACTAAACTACCCCTTAAGAAGGGAGCAGGGAACGTTTGTGACCCCGAGAACTATTCTGGCAAATCACGCCCTGCTTGAGCCAAGTTCTGAAGTCACTGCATGGGCCAAGATGTTCTCTGGGTCTGCCTGGGAGCAAGGGGTCCCTTCTCCTTGTGGGACTGGGCCAGAGCAAGAGCCTGGAGGGGCTTCTTGCCTCTGGGAAAGGAGATGCTCCAAGTCATGGGCAAGTTCCAGTGCTGGCTATCTTGATGCCATGATGGTTTTTTGCCTTTTCTTTTATACCCCTTTTATATACTCTTTTATATAGCTTTTATGTATTCTTAGTGCTTTTAGCCCACACAGTTATAATTCTTTAAGTTTGATCACTTCCCTCAGACCCAATATCCCGTTAAGCCAAGAGCCCAAACACCCTGGAAACCCCAGACCCCGAGGGCCTCTCCAGAACACATTCTGTAAACAAAGCCAGGCCCAGCCAGGGGAAGGTTCCTCGCTGAGGGGTCTCGCTGGAGTCCCTCCCTGGGCAATCTTTGATAGATGTGCTAATTAGCAAGGCCTATAATTGCACACACATCACATCGTGGGGGGCCATTTCTCCGGGGGGCATTTCGGGGTGCATTTCGATGTGCATTTTGGCGCCCCTGAGGGTCCTTCAATAAATACCGAGGTAAAACCCTTTTCCCTCTTAACTGTGCTCAGCTCTCTTAATTTTAAGACCAGGATAAGGCATCAATCTCAGCCTCTGGCTGGGTGCCTATACTTGGTTTTAAGGCCTTTTTAGTTTTCTTGTTCAGTAGCAAGTTCATGGGACTAAACTAGTTTTTACTATCCAGGAACTGAAATACTGAGGGAAGCCTAAAAATTTCAGGTTTTGTAAAATGATTTTGCAGGCATTTCAGAAGCCACTGCTACTCCTTCAGTTGCTTGTAGTTCCAGTCAGCCTGAAATGGCCACAGGGAGCAGATACAGCTTGGATCTTTTGGGAGGTTTTATCTGGAAAGCTGTTAGAGGGACATTTTTATCTGAAATACTGTCATTTAGCTTTTTCTTTTTCTTTTGGTAGATGACACCAGGGCTGGTTTAATATCTGTGTTTATTCTACAATCAGTGATCCTCTGAATACTGCTAGATCATTAAGTTCACATAACTTTAAGGCTGAACCTCTGAGGGAAAAATGAAATGCTGACGATCTCTGTTCTATGAAGGCCTAGGGCTTTACCGCAGTTGTTTTTTAATTCTCATCACTGAAGTCCTGCAGGGAGTGCAGAGGAATGAGCTTCCCTGCCAACCTGCTCCAGGCTGGTGTTGGCCTTGCCCTTAATCCTGGTGGGCTCTGGCTTTCCGAGCTCTAGCGTGTAGGGAACAGCGCCGTTCTCCTGTGCGAGGGGCTGTGGGATGGCACGCTGGGATAGCCATGGTCCGAGTGAAATCATCCGCTAGGATCTGTCACCCCAGACAGTCCCTGCTTTTTAATTAAGAGTCATGCCTACCTCAAACACGTTTCGCCCATCTTTTCACATAGTCAGAGGTATTTTGGGACCATTGCAAGCCATACAGTAATGGAATAAATTCCAAGGGCAGCAGGAGACCACATTGGAGGAAAAACTCATTAAGTGCCAAGGGCATTTCTTTTACTTTTTCTACCGGTACTGGAAAATATTCCCTAAATAATACATCTGGATGTAGAGGAGAAGAGAGGGAAAAGATGAAAATCAATCCTTTAAATTCAGTAGGAGCCTATTTAATGGCTTGTTTAATCTGCCAGCTGGCACAGCACTGACTTCTTGCTGCACATACTTTAAGAAGACCTATGTAGTTCTTGGAAGTGAGTTTATATTAAGTTGTAGAAACTTAAATATGGATAAATTGGCAAGGCTGCTTTTTAGTACTTAATAGAAATCAAGAAACTGCTTAGTCATCTCCAAAGATATTTCTGTCTCCTTTTTAATATAAATACCAAAATAATACAGACTTAAAGCGGTAGCAAGCATAGTAAAAATTCAGATCTGTTCCCTGTGTGTGTCCTCTTTGAACTATGTGCACATCCTTCAGACTTTGAAATCACATGTATTCCCTATACAACACCGTGCCTTGGGCAGGGAGTTTTTATGTTGTTTGTGACACTGTTTTGTTTGAAGTAACGTTGTGAGTTGGTACATTATGAATTTGTGTCTTCTCCAGCACTCCTTGGCTAAGAAAACTGGTGCCACCTTCATGTGGATTTTATTAGGGGTGTCTTGCAAGTGGTATCTCCTAATGGGTGCTCTAGGGTATATTTTGCATCTATTTTATATGGCTTTAAGCGTTCATACTTTTGGATTTTAATTGGCTTTGTGTGAAGGTGGATGGGTGCAACTGAGAGCAAAGTTGATGTGCAGTGTGATATATATATATATATAATTACATTTACACTTTCTGTTCCTGAAAATTTAGGCTGCACCAAGATGCATGTCTTCCGTTTTCAATTACTTTCAGCAGTGGAAAAGCAAGGGAGAAAAGATTTAACTACAGAGCAACCTGTCTTTTAAGTCTAGGGAATCTTTAACAGGATCTGAAGTGACACTTGCCAGTATTTACAAGTTGTAAAGGTTTTATTTGGGTCAGGTAAGCATTGAAAAATCTGGCTAGTTTAGTCCTGTTTATTTATTTTTTCAGATATGAATTTTATTTTCTTTATTCTCCTTAAGGGTGTAAGCTATTTTCAGGTTGGTTTTCGTTTTTTTTTAATCTGGGGTATGGATTGTAAGAATCCTCCGAGTTTGCAAGCATTATCATCTGGGATTTTGGTTTGATTCTTCCCTGTACACACCCAGCTGTACCCTGTGGCTGTGAAAAAGGGACTTCACGTGCCTTTGGTGCCCAGAACTTACACTGTGTGACCAGTCACGGGTGCTCTGTGTCGCAGTCTGAGCTGGGTGGAATTACGTGGCACCAAGGGGGGCTGGAGGAGAGCCCATAGGGGTTTTGGATCCTTATGGAAGAGGATTTAGGGAATGGTAGTAGGTAACATTCACTACAGAAATGATTTTTTTCCCCACTTATTTTTGATGGAAAATTAATTTTTTCCCCTCTCTCTGGACCACACAGATATCTGAGGCACTGTTCCCCAATGAATTAAACAATTTTAAAGTTTATTTGCTTTATACAGTGCTCAAGTGTAACTTTCTTTTGTCACACAAATACAAAGCATTTATGTATGTCTGTGTGCACACAGGGATACTGTCAGGTCTCACCTGTCTTGTTTAATTGACTCTGAGCCAGGCCAAAGCCTCACTGTTGTTGGGTCTTCTGGTTTGGTGACACTGTTGTGTCTTTCCTTGTTTTCAGCCAAACTCAGCCTAAAGTGGGGGTTTACGATGCAGGCTTCAAATACGGCAGATGGTTTGAGGGACATACATTTATTTTGTGATACCCTGTTTGAATGGTCATGTTGAAAGGCTTTGTGGTTTTGCTGCCCTGCTTTACCTCTTTAAAGCTAGGACCGACCTCCTGCTTCGACTTCCAACCAAAATGACACAGAATTGCTGCTCATTGGAGATGAATTGATGGACCTACTTGGCAGGAAACAATCTGGGTTTCATTTTTAAAGATGACTGGAAGTGTGAGCTGGAAAAGCCCAGCAGAAATTTCTGCAGCTGGATCCATTCCAGGTGGAATTCCACCGATTTCCATGATGTTCTGCCATTGAATAACTGGACTTCCAGCTGCAGTGTATCTATCATGGTGACATGTGTTGTTTCTGTGTATTGGGAGGGAAGACGAGTTAAAGAGCAACTGGCAACACCTTGAAAATTTATCATTCATTTCTTCCAAGGAACTGGTTGGATTCAAAATATTCAGTGTCTCTTCGGGCAAAACTAGTAACATCAGCACACTGAAGAACTTTAGCTGTGTTGGGGTTTTTTTGGTCAGATTTCTTTTTTTCTTTAAAAATGCAGGGGTGATGACTAAAACCTAGTATTGTTGCTTGGTGTTGGCTCAATAGAGCAAGCAACAGAGATCCCCTCAACTCTCATTAGAGTTTATGATGTTCAGCACCAGGCAGAGCTGGATCCTAGAGCTGCATGTTTCAACACTAAAAGAAAAAGGGTTGAAAACACAAAACTGAAGCCACAGTAAGCTGGCTGCATTGTATCTTCATATTATTTTCTATTACTTTTTTATGACTGGCTATGTAGCTTAATGTATCATGATTTTGTATTTTGAAATGCGTTCCAGAAAACATGTGGAGTTTGAAGCCTGGCTGAGTGAATATTGCTGTTGGAACCTTACCTCAAGATTTGCTCAAACATTTCATTATTTTTAATGGCATTGCCGTAGCTTTTTAAATCAAGACCTGAGAGATACAGAGAAAGTGTGTAAATTGAGTGCTAAAACGTTCATAAAACCTGCTTGGAAACAAATACATTCAGAAAATGTATCGGTGAGGTATTTGCATGTGAGCATGAAGGTCAACAGGACTGTGCAAGGGTGGGACAAGAGTGGGGCACCAGATGAGAGGGCCAGGAGAGGAGCAGCAGAAGTCAGAGAGGCAGACACTTGATCAGCTCCTTGCCTGGACAGGGAAAAACCCTCCTCTCAAAGTGGAAAGGCAAATATGGAGAGCTGCACAGCTACTGCTGGCTTCCTGAGCAAGTAAGTTTTCCTTCTCCCTATGCCTTTAAAGGGATACAGGGTAGCAGTTTTGTTTGTGTAGGCCAGAAATGAAGACTGGTTTTTCCACAGTTGTGCAGCTGCTTCTGCCTGTGTGATACTCTTTTCCATTCTCTGTTTGGTTTTTTTTTTTTTTTTTTTTTTGTTGTTGTTTTTTTTTTCCTAATAGAAATCAGTGGGAAATTGGCATTGTCATTTAAGAGGGCAAGAAGTGCATTCTCCTCTTTAATATGTCTTGGTCATCTGAGCTAGTTGTTCTTTCCTATTATTAAGAACAAAGAGCTCCTGGCTGGAAGCTGTTGGCCTGGGTGCTGTTTTTCTGCTCTTGGAGTTTGTGGGAGACGAAGCTGGCCAACAGCTGGGTCATTGGCCACGAGTTTCAGCTGTCAGGCCACAGATCTGTGACAAAGCATGCAGGAGGGCTGAGTGCAGGATGTGGGCATTCTTGTGATTAGATTAGCAACACAGAGATGAAGGTCTTTGCTGGCAGGAGCAGACAAAAGGCAAAGGGTAACTGGTGAATGATATCCCATGAGCCTGCTTCCCAGTGTTTGATTGCAGGAAAAAGTGAACACAAGTCAGATCTCATTTTGGGATTAAGCACTTTCACAAATGGTTTTGTGGATTATAAAATCCCTTCAGTTTCTGTGTTTTGCCTTTCAAAATGAGGGCCTCATCATCATTACCTGGGTTGTTCTCACTTATGATTAAGCAGTGGTAAAGGGCAATGCAGCTTTTACTGCCCTTTGTGTCTACAGCAAAGGCTGAGTGTTTCCTCAGTGATAATGGTGCATGCAAAAATAATCCATTTCCCACAAGTAAGGATTGCAGGAGTAAAAGAAATTCTGCCTTTGCATGTGTGTGCACAGAGGTACAAGAGGATAAAGTAGCCTATATTGGCCAAGTCTGAGACTACACCAGTTTCTGGCATGCAGGGTAAGCCCGTCGAACTTGCATAGTGTGTATTCGATGAATCTGGCCTGTGAGGGTGGAATCCAGTCCTGATTGAAGACTCTGGGAAGTGTGCCAGGGATTCCAATAGGACCAAGATTTCAGCTCTAGTTTGTATACGAATAATATTTCAGTATCTTCTGATCTTTGGGGACAACATATTTGAAATACTTCAGAGGACACTTGAAGGGGAGAGTCAAGGGTCGATCCTTCTGCCATGAGAACCAGTGGCTGTGCCAGCAGCTTCCAGCTCTGTCTTGTTTCTGCCTTCATCTGCTAATGGGAAATGATAGACAAATGTCACAGAGATCAGGGGTGGGACCAGTATATGCAAATCCAAATGTCAAGAGAAAGCTCTGCCTGGCCCTTAAGTCAATGTGCAGTAGAGGAAAGGAGAGGAAGGAAGTAGGAGGAGTGGAAAGGGCATATCCGCAGTCAGCCTGCCTAAGGGAGTGAAGATAAATGGGGACTTTCCATTGCAGCAGAGTGGCTCTGAGACGAGAGCTCCTGCTGCTGCAGCAGCACTCATGTTTTCTCACACCTCTGGGACAGAGCAGCTCTGCAGCTCCTGCCCCTCTGCTGGGTTAGATCATGAAACCAGAGATGCACCAGCCATGGATCTTTTAGCTGCAGACCCAAGGAATGAGCCCCGGCAGGAACAAAGGCCTATAAAAAGCTCCCTGTCAGCATTTTCATGTGGTTCTGTAGCAGCAGGAGCTGTCACAGGGCCTGGCACCTTCAACAGCATTAGTGATGTACACTTTGGTAACCTGTGCTGGAGGCAGGGTGGGTGTAACCTGTTCAGCACCTACGAGAATTGAGAGCCCGGACCATGGTGAGGTCCTGTGGGCCATCAGGAGTTCACAAAGCACCACCTGGGAATCTCTATTCTATGTAATCACTGCATATTTTCACTCAGGATGCCACAGAGATGTTCACTTATATGCTCATCAGGTTTGCAAATGCCCCACCAATGCACATGAGCTTTTTTTACTCCCATGAAAGACGAGATGGAAAATGTACTTGACACCAAAAGCAGAGATTTTAACAGATGGGGGGTTTGATTTCCTTGTTGGAAGAGAAATGTTTGAAGAACTGGAACTGGGACCTTGAGAAAACACCAGAGTTTGATTTTCTTATGCTAAGGTTGGTTTGCTATTGATGAATTTTCCTTGGAAGTCCCAAGAAGCATGGTCAGATGAAACAAGGCACAGCTATGTGGGAATAAAACTGTGTTCATGTTGACCTAGTAGATTTATTTTGCCCCAAGTCCCAAATGGGCTGTTCTGTTTGGGAAGGAATAAAGCTGCTTGATACGAGTTTGTGTGTATATGTGTATATATATATATATGTACAAGAGTTTATTTTCTGCAGTCAACATGAATACTTGGCCAAGTTTACAGAAACAATTGCAGATGTGGTTTTGCATGAAAGGAACGTTGAAAATTAATTTATGGAGCCTTACTGTTGGTAATATATGATTCCAGTGATATCTAACATCTTTGACTAAAGAAAGAGCATGCATGAGGTGTGACAAAGGACAAATCAATCCTTTGAACTCCACCTCTTGATTTCAATGAACTCATGCCTGTTTCTAAAAGACGTGAGTGGCACTGAATGCTTCTAAAGCAGAATTAATAGGGGAGCAATGAAAATACTTTCCAAATGTCTTCTGACAGATTTTAATAAAAAACACATTTATTTGTTTTGACTGAAGATAGATTAAGGAACTCTAATTCTCCCAGATATTGCAGTAGAATGCTTGTCATACCTGCATTTCACGGGTGCCAGATTAAACAAGTCGCATTTAGACAACGAGTGTTGCTTGCTGAGTTGCTTTTAGCTTCAAAAGGGGCAATGAAGAGGTTCTGTTTCCACTTCTGAGGTGGAGGAGGTAGAAAGAAAGGGCGGCGATGGTCTTAGGGATACAGTAGATGTCACGGCTTTTAGCCAGCTGAAGTAAAATATTCTTTCTGCTTCTCACTGACCAGTCCTTTGCTGATGTTTGGAAGGTCCACACTTCGACACCAGGGCTTTGGGCCACTTGAGGTGGACAAAAATGGGAAAACGGGACACTTGGATTAATGTGGTACGAGTGACGAAGCTGCAATGCAGTCTCGGTTTCAGTCAAAATTTAATGAGAAATTTGGTGATTTTGGTGGAAGTATTAGGAAAAAAAAGAGGGCAATGACAGAGCAATAACTGAGGTCATCTGTCACCACCTGATCCTGCAGTGAGGACAGGTCAGAGGACAATCAAAAGCACATGGGAAACCTTTGTGTAGCTGGACTTGGAAGGGTCCTGAAACTTCTACTGGCTCCTGCAGAACTAGGATTCTACCACAGAGCAGGATGGGCCTGTGCTGGCACCCCACTTCATTCACCAGCGTGAGGGCCTTGTTGGGCTCAGAAAGGAAGGGGACACACCTGGGGCACAGCATGCAAGGTCTTTAGGTACCATAGGAAATGTAGCAGGAGATTTCTCTTGTTGCAAAGAAACCTAAGGCCAAACCCCCCTTGCTTCCCTGCAGGTGAATGAGGAAATTGGCAATGTTTTCATCGTGCTAAGAGGGAGGTAAGATGGACTGTGCCTGTGCAATGCAGTCACCAGGCATGGCCGCCACAGGGGCTCGTGCAACACTGTGTTACCTTAGGGAACGTGCTTTGGTTTGCAGTTTCTTGGCTCAACTCGTTTGAAATTGGTGCAGAAGCTCAGCCTAAACATGGCAGTCTGGGGAGCTCATGCAGTGTAATGGAAAGGTGACTGGGAGGTCTTGAAAGACGTCTCTGTTTAAAGACCTGAGTAGCAGTTTGCATTTTGCTTGTTGCCAGACTGGCTCATCTGTTTTTAAGACTCCCTGGATGCTGAGCTGTCTCTGAAGCCAGTGCTGGGAGTAGGGTGAGGACAGTTTTAAATCTGAGCCAGAGCAGGAGGTTATTTTGCTCTCCATACTGGATTAAATGGTTGTGTGTGTATTTCTACTCAGCCAATTTATTGTTTGCTTTCAAAAAGCATAGTCCCACCAAGTACTATTAAAATATTTTGTCACATATTTGCAATTACTGTGCGCCTTCCTCTGGTTTTCTACCTTGATGAAAGCTTGAAGAAAGAAGACAAGATTTTCAAAGTCTCTCATGGGATGAGACAAAAAGGGGAGTGGGATTTGCAAGTGTGTGCTTTGTTCCAGGAGGGATTAAATGTGGCTGTCCTTGAAGAAAGTACTTTTTAGCAAGACAGTGAAAAACTCAACAGATTTTAGCAATAAACTATAGTCAGCTGAAGATCAAAGGCATTATGTGAAGTCCAGAGAGGGAGAGACTGATACTGCTTTTGACATGAGGGGTTTTTTTTGTGGAAAAATGCTATTTTCAGGGCACGTGCTTTGCTGTGATTCTGATTCAAGCAATGTGGCAATGTAGGTAAATTCTTCCACAGGTCCCTCTTTTGAACCTGGTGGTGGAAAACCTCCTGAAGTTTACTTCAGTTTATTTCAGGGGTGTAAAAGCTGAAAAGATGCTGAGGGTCTTGTTCTGAGGTAGAAACAACAAAAGGATAAGTGGTGGACCTTTTCACACTGTAAGAGTAGCCCATATTCCAGTAATTTGCAAAAATGTGTGGATGCCAGGGGAATAGAACGGGTCAAATAGTTCCAGACATCTACATCTATTTGATAAGTATATATATATATAGTTGTAGCAGTCTTAGCAGGAATTCAGAGATGCAGCATATTTATGCCTCTTTAAAATATATTGGTGTTTTCTAGTTGAATCAGATGAAAAAAATACCTGGAAATAATTTGGAAAAAAAACAATAAATTGAGATATCAAAATACTTTCCATTGTAATTTGAAACCCAAATTTTTTATATTTAAAATAAAACTCGGGAATTTTTCTTTTTGAGGTTGAATGAAACGTTGCTTTTGAAATGGTTTTCTTGGGATGGTTTTTCTCTTTTCAAAAAATGAAACTTTTTTAAAGTTAAAAAAAAGTGTTACAGGAAAAAAAATATACAATCAAAGAGGGAAGAAATAAAATGTCTTTGCACACCTTGGAAGGTCACACTGAGAGACATTTTCACAAGTGGCTCTGAAGGCAGGCCCTGGAGGGGAGCTGGGTGGAGTGTTTTGTCCCAGGATGTCTTCACTCATGAACAATTTTTGTTTTAAAAAGAGAAGCATTAAAATGTGCATGCTCCCAAAAATGGTTTGTAGAAAACGCTTAAAATACTTGGTACCTACATCAATAAATCAATTTTTGAGTCTTCTGAGAATCTTCGATTTTATACTATGTATAAAGAATGTGCATTATATTATATATATATATATTACATATTTTTTGTGGGAATGGGAAGAATTTTTAGATAGATTGATGTTATTGTCTAGTGGTTCTCAGAGGATGAAAGACAGCTTGTCATTTTTGGGGAGACAGTGAACAGCACTGAATAGTTGACTTCTTCTTCTGGCTGATGACTCACTTTCTTGCACTAATATGGTTTTGCTAGCTAAAGGTCAAACTGTTGACCTGATCTCCATTTCCCATGTGGCTTCCTGATTTTTTGAAAGAGAGATTTGGATTGCAGACCTTCTGAATGTCATGCAGTGGCTGTGCCTCAGTCCTTTGAGAGGAGACATTACGCTGTAATAAACCCTTGATGTCCTCCCAAGATGTCCATCTATCTGATCTTCATTGCATGACAGAGAAGTACCCCGAGGCTGGGGAAAAGTTGCTGCATCAGGGAACTCCTTATCACTGCTAGGCAATCTCCCTGGTGCTCCTGGGAAGGAAAAGAGGGGAGGAAGAACAGAAATAGTTCTGGGTTGTTGTTATTATCCTCCTCAGACTTCCTCATGAGGAAGAGCTGGAGGTTTTGGAGATGAGAGGTGGTGCTGAGGACCATGTAGAAAGGAGAGGGGTGGAGGACAGGCTGGGACATTTGGAGAGGTCATGGGGGTGATGTTGATGCACAGAGCCTGGAGCAGCCCAGAAGGAAAGAGTGTGCCTGGAGAGGTGGAGAGAGGGACGTGCCTGGCTGGGTAGGAGGTGATGAAGGTGCAAATAAATCAGGTATCCCAGCATGTCTGCTCTGGGGAGGTAAAGCAGGAAAAAGCTTTGGGGTTCTTGTTTCTAGCATGCAAGTTGTCATCCTAACAGCCAACTCTTTGTTTTAGATCCCTGGTGGTGACTCTACAGACTAAATGCTGCTGCCTGGTACAGTCTTAGTTCCTGAGGACACTGTCATCTGCACAGAAACCCAGCATGCTGCTTTGAACTTGCTCTGTAGTGGTCCCATTCCTCCTTTGATCCTTGTCTCCCAGCCAGGGGGACCCACATCAGCCCAGCAACTCACAGGTCCTCCCTCAAAGGAACTGGGGCCAGACTTAGCTGCACTTGTGGGCTGAGATGGAAATACTTCTTGGGAGAACACAGATTTGCTCTTCTGGGTTCTTCGAGGGGTACCCGGTGCTAAGAGTGAACACAAGATTGGCAAAAAGTCTTGCTTTTTAGATACATGGTCTAACTGTGAATTTAAAAAAAAAAAAAAAAAAAAAAGGCAAGCAGCAGCAATTGTAGTGTCTCTATCAGATTCGCAAAATTAACATTTCCTTTGAATCTCCACAAAACAACCCCAGACAAATGCGAGGAAAATCTCATCAACAACAACAAAATTTTGAATCCCCCAATCTGGGAACAAATCAGAAAGAAAAATACCCCCAGGAAAAGTAAACTCATAAAATAACCTTCACAAAACCCCTGCCCTCAGCAGTGTTTTCATCCAAGAAAAGGGGGCAGAAAAAGCCACGAATTCCCTGAAGTCATGCAAGGCTTTGCTGGTGCCAGTGATTTTATGGGGAGGGCACTTGGCCGTTGCACCGGCGGGCAGGAATATAAAGCCGCAAGGCAGATCTCCATCTGCGAACGGAGCGCCTCAAATAACGCACAAATGCACCTTGGCTTTGTTCCCCCTTCAGCTGCCAGCAGCTCCTGAGCCACCTTTGGGCGTTTCAGTCGGCATCTGCACGGTGGCTTTCTCCGCGGAGCGACGGGCTGGGAAACGTGGTTTTGGGGGGGACGTGGGGGGTGGAAATCCTCGGAGTGCAGCGCCGGGGCTAGGATTGCAGAGGAAGCTGAGGCCTCCAGCCCTGCACAGGAAGCAATCTTAGAGCAGGCCTTAAATGCCAGATTCCAGGCAGAGTTTAACTAACCACTGACAGCTCTGTAAACAAAGCAGGGACAAAAAGAGAACAGCTTTCCCTTTTCTGGTAGTCATTTTTGGTTTGGGGGCTGCAGGGGAATTCTGTAATAGTCGGCTTGATGGGATATAAACCGAGGCTGGAAAGGCTTTGTATATGAAGAACTGTAAAGGGGAAAATACTTCATGGACTAAATCATAAAGAAGAAGGTAGGGCACGGGGAAAACGCGCGGATTAAACTACAAAAAAAATATTGCTACTTTTCGTTCTTTGAGCAGGATTTATATATAGTTTGACTTCCCCTGGGTGGTATTTAAAAGCAATGGCTTATTTTTCTTGTTTCTCTTTTAATTTTCTTTTTTCTCCCGTCTTTTCTCTTTTCCTTTTCTCTTCCTTTTCTTTCTTTTCTCATTTTCTCTTCACTCTGGGTTTTTTTTTTTTTTGCATTTCTGAAGGGGGGTGGGAACAGACAGACGGGGACTAACTTTTGAAGAACTTTTAATTATCTGTGCAACTAAAGAAAATAAGAGCTCTCTTGTGCAGTGCTTTTACTGCTTGCGGTGAAAAATTGGAAGCATGAAGTTAAAAATCCTGCTGAATTGTTGCTTTTGTTAGTGGAAAAGACCTGTGACGTTACAAATAGCTAGTCTGTGGCTAGCAGATGTATACAGTCCTTACTTAAAGCATGTTGATTTAATTTTAACTAGGAAACTAAACGCAGGCACGGGCTATGTTTATCCTACAAGACATTTCATTAATCTTGTTTATCTCAACAATACTGAGGAAGTTGAGTTTTTTGATGGAAAAAGAAAATAGTTACAGCGAAGTTAAGACAGCAAAACAAAGCTAAAGGGACTCGGTTGGTTAAATGCATCCCTTGTGTTTTCACTCTCATCTCAGTGATCATCTCCCTTTTAGATTTGGATCTTTCCAGAGCTTGGAACACTTAAACACCCACCATGGATGACTTTGAACGCCGCAGAGAACTCAGGAGGCAAAAGCGTGAGGAAATGCGCCTGGAAGCGGAGAGGTGAGTTACTACAGATGGAAAATGGTGCTGGTGGCTTGCCTTTGATTAGCAGTGGCTCTGAGAATTTCTGCCTTAAGTTCCACCGAGTCCTTGTGCTAATGGTATGTGCCATAAAATAGCTTTAGCTGATGTTGTGGGACAGATGAGGGGGTGTCTATTGTCTAATTCCCTTAGACTGCTCTAAATGTCTGGCTTCTAGTTGTTTTGCTGCATGGATAAATGTAAACATCAAAGGTGGAATATGGCCACATGAAATCATGCATAGGAAAGGTCATCCTTGATGGGCTGTGTGAGTGCTGTGCAGAAGGGGTTGTGTTTGGCAGATATTTATATATGTCAGATATTATATATATTAGAGATAAAGTTATAAGATATGAATTAAAAGCTGGGATGCACTTGGTATATGCAGTCTAGCATGTGTGAATTGTCTGCCATCACTGTGCAATTGCTGTTGTGTTTGCACTGCCTGTTGCTTTTTATTCATTTACAGTCACTTTATGTGGGCAACAAGGGCAGCATTTGCTATCAGTTGTTACAGACTTACTTTGGTGAAATGAGAGCAGAATTTGATGTGGGTATGATGATGTCAATTTATGAAAGAAATACCATGAAAATACTGGGAATGACATTTCATTAACTAAACCCATTTTGCACCTGTACGGTTCTGTTCACTTTAATGAAATTTCGCAATTTACACTGCTGTAAGCAGGGAGAAAGGCTCAATTTGTTTTTGTAATGTCTTCAGTTATAAAAAGATTTGATTTAGTTTATTAACACTGCACTGATTTAAAAAAATAAAAGCTAGGTTTAAGCACATTTTCTCCTCATTTTGTATTTAATTCTGAATAGGGGCTTTATTTTTGTTTCTTTCCTTTCCCATGAGCTGACAAAACCATGGTGGTTTGGATTCTGAATACTGTAAAAGAAAAGGTGTTTTTCAGAGAAGTTTTAAATGGAAGCCAGCAGAATGCATTACATTTTATATGCCTATTTCGAGTTTTTTAATAAGGCTCTGCTACATCAGCAATTGTCTGATGGAAGTCGATGATACTTGGTGGGGAATCCCTGCTAGATGAGATGCAATAACTGCCTTTCTTCCCAAAGGAAGTGCTGCCATGCAGAGCTGGGGATGTGAGCTCTAATCAGGCTGTACGCTGAACCCACGAGCTCTGGAAAGCTGCTGGAAAGGGAGATAAATAAACCCCAGGGGAGTGTGGTGGCCAAAGGGAAGTGAGGCAGGAGCCTCCCCCTGAGCAGCCATCACCTGGCTGGTGACCTCCCCAAAAGGCAGAGCAGCAAATGTGCCGAGGCACTAAGCTGCCTCCTTGTCCCAGAATGTTTTCCCCCGGGCCTGGGGCAGTGTGTGTGTGTTGGGCAGCACGGGAGGGACTGCAGAGCCCAAAAATGCCTGGTATAGCGCACGATGTTCATGTACTTGTAGGGCACTCCTGCTTTAAGCAAAGCTGTCCAAGGACAGGCCTAGACCTTAGGGTTTGTTGGGAATAGAAGCCTTGGGAGGCCTGTGGAGGATGTTTGGGGCTGTAGTTTGGGAATTTTTCTGTAGAAAAATGCCACTTGACTTCTCTTTGGAGGCCTCCAGGCCCTTGTGAGTGTGCAGAGGCTGTGGGGTGACCTGGGCTTCAGCCGTGTGGTGTGGCTGGTTTGGGGAGACAGGGACAGCCACAGGGGTTGGGGGTGGTGGGCTCTGCCCTTGCCATCACCACAGCTGAAATCCAGGGTGTCACACGTATCCCATCCCTGCTAATGGGAAGTGGTTTTGCCATGTCTGGGGTGCTTTGTTTTGGTTTGGTGTGGTGCCTTCATGGAGGAGGGTAGCTTGGTGGCAGCCTGGCCAGAGGAGAGGAGCTTGGGCCTGTGTCCCTCTTTCTGCCTGATCACTGCAGATGCGCTCCGTGCCCTTTCCCACACATTTGAAGGCTTTCAACAATAAATTACTGTACGCTAAATCTTGCTGCACTCCCTTTGCTGCTGCCAACTTCAAGCATTCAAGTACAATGAGTCAGACCCCTTAAAAGTCACAAGACTGCTTTAAAAATCTCAGGATCTTAAAAATAATTTAGTCTGGCCTTTTTATTTTTGGTTTGCATTAACAATAACAGAGCCTGGTTCTCAAGTTCAGATGTGGCTCCGGGAGCTGGGATGTCCCAAATTCTGCCCCAGTGAGGGCAACATGGGGCAGGAGCTGAGCTGAGTGTCTGCCCCCATTGCAGTGCTTACATAGAGGGAAGGGCAGCAGCACTGGGGCAATTATTAACCAATGAATATGTGATGCTGCATGGGTTTTGACGAGTTCAGACTTTTAGGGATTTGGGGATCATCTTCGCCTTTAATAATACGACTACAACATGTTCACATGTCGTAAGCTGCAGAAATCTGCTTGCCAGACTTGCCTCTGAACGCTTTCAGGTGTTTTGTGACGTGGATTGTGAAGTCCTAAAGCGCAGCACGGAGGTGGAAAATGCTCCTCCGTAAATTCTGAGCACAGGCCATTTCCCTGTGCCCTCCCATCAGGGGGCTGTGGCCTTGCTGTGGGGAATCCACCACTGGTTGCAAGCATTTCTACTGGGAGCTGGACAGATGGATGACTGTGTGGGCTGTAACATGTTTGCCAGGTCTCCCATATACTGTTTAGGCTTCTTTGAGTAGAGCAGTAAACCCAGAAATGCGAGCAGCCATATCCATCAGCAGTGCTTGTAACTCAGCCAGTTGCAGTGACGCGTTTTGCCATTTCCTGGGATAAAAGTACGTGGGAAGCCTGTCTTTCTAGCCTGTCTGTGCCCAAGAAAGACTGAGGGGTGAAAATGTAGCAGCATGGACTCATGCACCACATGCCCAAGAAGGAGTGACTGGATGTTAGCATGCTTTCACCAGAGGCCATGTTAGGATGGGTGGGGATACATGTGCTGCCAAGTGGCTGTGATGCTGGAGCCACTGATGTCCAGCTATTGAGTCTTTGGAGAAGCTTAGTCTTAAGTTCAGTCCTTGAGGTCCGGCGTTAGGCTTTGTGTTTTGGGTTTTTTTTTCCATCAGGAATCTGTTGGAAGTGATACTTTGCTGTGCTGTGTAGACCTGGCATTCCGGGTTCATGTGCTTAGGACTGATCTTGAGAGGAGAACTCGTTTTGTATTTTGAAGACCAGCACTGCATTTCACCCCTGGAACGTGCTGTGGCTAGTCGTTCATGCTGTGGCAACTCAGATAAAAATTGACACCAACTCAGAAACAAAGGAGGTTTTTTTTGCATTTTAGGTTCTTATAATTTCAAGGTACTCCAGACATTCTAGATTCCCCACATAGTCTCACTGCGCCCACCCAGAAATTTTGTCCAGCCAGAGGTTTTTGGTTGTTGTTTTTTTTTGTTGTTTTTTTTTTTTTTTTTTTTTTTTTTTTATTTTTCTTTATTTTTTNTATTTGTCTGCATCTCTGGAGGCCTATCAACGTGTTTGGAGCAGCACTGCAGACCTGTCTAGGGGGCATGTTTCCAACAGCAGACATACGGGACTTTGTCCAGCCTTCTCCCAGGCTGTCAGATTTATTGCACGTGCTCAGCCTGGCGGGGACCCAGCAGCTCGGGTACCTCAGGGGGGAAGGAGACTTTTCAGCCACAGGCTGGGAAACCCAGGACAAAGTGTGGCAGTGTTAACTTGTGCCTGTCAGGCAGCACTTTGTATCTGCTTTGCACTGGTCAGGTGTGAGGGCAGGGAAAAAAGGACCTTTCAGCCGTGGGGGTGATAGGATGTGCTACGTCTTCAGCTGCTCTGGGGCAAAGCCGAGGCTTTGTCCTGCTCCCCAGGGGCAGAGGGAGTCCTGTGGCGTTAGAAAGCCCCGAGGTACCTGTCTGGAGCTGGCTGAAGTCAGTAGGAAGCTTTCCACTGATTTCAATGGCGTTTGGATTGAGCCCTACCTGAGTTATTCCAGCCAGCTGATTTATGAATTTATGATTTATGGCAGCCCTGAAGGAGCTGGATGAACGCTTTGCCTTCCCATCCACAGGGTACATACTGTGCTGGAGTGTCAGGGCTGTCACAGGAATGGGCTGCACTTAACTGACAGGAAGAATCCCATGTGTAATTGGAGCACAGGGGATTGGCTTCTTTCAGCAAGGGAAAAAACAAATACCACCTGCTGCTTTGTGCCTCTTCCTAGGCAGTAAAAGATGTTCTCTTGAACAAAACCATCGGGTTTTGTCATTTTGATGTTGTAGCTGACACTGGAAGAATTTAGCCTGGGGCTGGGTAGAGTATGTGTGTGTCTGGAGGGGTGGTGCTTTCTGAGTAGCCTGCTGATACGCTTCAGTCTGCTGTGGCTGCACTGAAAAATTGAGGCAGAATACTTCTTGAAGTGACAGTGGACCTGCTTCCTTGACTTCAGCATAACTGAGAGCAAAAATAAGCCCCTTGAATTCTAAAGAATATCTCTCAGGTTGATCTGTTTAGCACTTAAGCCTCAATTTTACAAGTGGCTGACTTGCCATTGTACCAGCAATGAATTTGCGCCTCTGCTTTGTGGGTTTTTTGTTTGTTTGTTCTGTTTGTTTGTATTTTTTTTTTTTAAATTATGCTAGGAAGCTGATCCAGTTTGCTCCACTGCCACATCATCACTACTGCAGACTTCAGGAAGGTCTTGGGGGTCATTGTCAGGCTGGCCTCCATTTAGCTGAAGCTTATCTTTGAATCTGAACCACACTTTTGCCCTGTGTCATGCCCTTCCCTAAGGGATTGCAGATCATTTCATGGGGAAGGAGAGATGCTGGTCATCCTGCTGTGAAAATAGGGCAAACTGAAGGGGTTATCCAGCATCAAATCACTGAAAAGGCTCTCTAAAGCCACCACACTACTTTGTAGGCTGTGTAGGGTCTCCTGACAGGGGGCCACAGCTGTCCTGACTAAAGGACTCATCCTTTTGCAGACCAATTAGATATTAATAAATTCACCCTAAAAAGGGGTATGTGACTAGGACATAGAGAAAAACACTGCCATAAATCTGTATGGTTCCTGACAGCATTAACTGCTAAAGGCAGTAGTTTTAGATTTCTCTATTTTTTTTTAAAAAAAGATCCTGCAGGTCAGGGATGGCAGCAGCTTGCAGGAGGCTGAAAGTCTCCTGGGGTAGTAAATTGCTTAGTGCAACTTCTGCTAAAACAAGACACATGGTTAATCCCCAAACTTACCTTGGTACAACTGAGAAAGAACTCAAGTGCATTTTCAGTCTGGATCTGTGAAGGTATGTAGAGAACCAGAAGGACATTTAACATGCTTTTTACTGTTCCTGTTGAGCCTGTTGTAGCTCTGGTAAGCATACAAAGGACTGATTCACCAAGTTAAGAGGGTCAAACCAGCAGGGTGCATCTTTGCAGGGCAATGGGAAGCACATTTCTTATCTTCTGGAGAGGTTAAGATTGGACACATTTGTTTCCATAGCATCTTAATGCTTCTGGAGAGCAAGGAAGTGTCATATTTGCCAGACAGAGAAAGTAAAAGATTTCCTTCTCCTGTCCAGGAGGACAGTGAGGGTAAGTGTGTGTCCATGTTAGATCAACACTGAATGACCACAAATAACTTCTGAAGCTGTTTTTCATTCCTGCAGTGGAGTTACCCCTGGCATGGGGTGTACATTGGTGAGAATTGTTGAACAGTGTTGAGAGTTTAGGAATTACGTGAAAACGGTTCCTTCCTGGTTTCCTTTTTCTTGACACACTAGGACTTGCCCATTTCTTGTTCTCAAGCATCTGGCTGTGTTTTTATTAAGAGTTTTTAGAGACTATGCTTCAATTCGGGTTTGTGTTGAGGAAAGGAGAATATGTTCCTAAGGCAAGTTTTCAATGAGTGCAGGTTTGAACATAAGAGAAGCTGGCTGCATATGTGTTCCATGTAATTTCCCAATGTTCACGTTTTATTTCAGAACTGTAACAAAAGTTAAGCCTCTGTCCTCTAAAGAGCTGTGCTCTTCTCTGTTCCAAGCCTCTTTTGCTACTAGAACAAAAACTGCAGTGCTTTTATCTCTTCATGAACTTCATATATCCTGAAGCTGCAAATACTTTGAGGATTTCTGTTTGTCTTTCTGTAAAATACTCACTTTTTGGTAGAGCTGAGACATGACATCTTCTGCCCAGCAGTTAAATATTAAGACACTGAATGAATAAGATTAGAGACGTGTGAGAGTTGAGAACAAATTGAAGCAGAGTGCTCCAGCTGTTAACCTGTCTTCAGAGCTGCTTGGAATTCCAGGACTGACAAGTGATATTTGGATGGTTGAGGTGGGCTTGGCCCTTCACACTGCATCTCCATTGTGCAGTTCTTGGAGTTCATTCTTCACCCAGGTAGAAAAGCATGACCCAGCAGCTCATTAAAACCTTCTCTACTGCAGTCACTCCCAAGTGAGAGTGGATCTTAAACAAATCTTTGCTATTGTAGCATTTCAAATGCCCTGGAGGAAAGCTCAGTAGAATTTAGTGGCTAATTTTTGTGTTTTTCAGATTATATTTTCTTTAAAGTTGTTGTGGAGAAATGTTTCATAAAAGCAGCTTTGTTCTTCCAAAGAGCTAGACATAACTGAGTGTAAACTTCACTGAGCTGAACACACTGCAAGTCCTAAGCAGACAACAAAATCAGCTCCTCAGTATTTCATATGATAATCCAAATGTATGTCAAGATCATTCTGTAATCTGTAAGCTTTTAGGAGGACAGCTCCAATCTAGCACCCAGACAGCTGGCAAAATGCCCCATCTCTCATCTCTTGGAACACCAAGGAATTTTGGAAATTCTTGTGTGAAAAGAGCCCCCTCCAATCCTGTAACCAGGTAACCCATGTGCTGTCAAAGGGAAGTCTGCCCTTTGTTTCCTACTGTAAATTTTTAGCTTTAACTGGACCGACGTCCTTCATGAACTGGATTTTATTTAAATATTTAATAAATACAGGCATGGAGGCACAGCTTTTGGTACTTACTACTGATAATTCTGACAAGCATGCCTGCTTAAAAGAGTACCACATGATGAGCAATATAACATGGTACTTTATCATGGTTTTCAGCATCAGACCAAAACATAGGTACTGCACAAAGAAAATCGTGAGTCTGAAGAAATGCAGCTGATACAGTACAAATAAGTGTCAGTGGCTTTCCTGCCATGATTGTGTTGAAAAATTGCATCTCTTTAGTATCTTAGATGCAAATTGGCAGTATGCAGTCTATTAAGCCAGGGTAGACTGCAGCGCTCTTGCATCTCTGTCATTGCACCTTCAAACAGTGTAAGTCATACCTGCCACCAGAATTTCCTCATACAAAAGACTTCAGATGCTTGAAATGCAAAAAAGCTGCATTAAGTGAACACTGGCCTAAGGTTGTGAAGGCACAGAGCCTTCAGACTTCCTGTACCATCCACAGCAGGGCACGTAGCTTAACTTCTGTTAACTCCATATGGCAGAGACCCAAGGCACTGTTCTACATTGACTCAGAGTAAAAGAGGTTCCGTTCTTGGTCCCTGGTTTACTTTTGTCAGACTCTTAGGCAGGGAAGTCCCTGAATTTCTATATTTCTTCCTAGACAATAAGTATGTAGCTGCACTCTCAGCTGCTTAGTCATTTTCCATGTGCCTGATATCCACAACTAGTGCGAGAGGCAGAGTCAATTTAATTCATTGTATAAAGCATTCTCACACCGTAGGATTATGCGTACCTCATCACAAATGAGGTACAAATGAGTTGGCTGAAAAATCTACATTAAGCCTTCCTGTGATTAAATAAGTCCTTATATTTAATAGCGATGCTCTGCAGCAAATTTCATGTAGTTTAAAGAAGAGCAAAAGGAATATTGTGCTATTCCCATACAAAAGAAGCTGATGGTTGAATATCCCTGTGTCTTAGGAAAAGTTTTAAAGAATACTCTTCAGGCAAATGTCTTTGATGTATTTGCCTGCAGTAACATATTCTGTAGGCTGCATGTGTATGTTGCAAGGGTCTGCACAGAAGAAGAACTAAATGCAGCCTCTAAAACTGCAATTTTGCAGACTAGGAACAGTATCTCGGTTATTACATTTAAATGCCTTCTTCTAAGAGAACAAGAACATTGTTGAACTTGTTGCTTAATTATGTTACTATTCTTCAGGGCATTCTGGGCTCAGAGTGGTGGAAGTTATTAGACATGAGAGAAATTGCAGTTATTGCCCAGCTGTAAGACTCTCTAAGGAGTGTTGTGAAAATAAATTTAGCCAGTGTGTTTCTAGGAGCATCTGCTTCTCAGTGTGAGTTTGCATTTTATTAACGTCTTTATGATCTAATATCTGAAATTAAACCGGATAGTCAGAAGATGAGATTTCCCTTTAAAAAGCTGAGGCCAATTGGTTTGCAGGGATAATAGATTAAACGAAGTCAAACGCTAACAAGTTTTACACACGAATAAGCAGAGTTATGTAAACACTATCAGATTGCTGGCAGCCTGGGCAAAGCCATCCCTTCACAGCTCGGTTCAAAGAACCACAGAGGAAAAACGTGATTTCCAAATGAAACTCCAAACTGATTTCAACTTGCAGAAGCATCTCATTCGGTCAATTAGCTTCTGCATTTTTGGCTTTGTGCCTTTAAACAAGTTTTTTTAATTACTGAAGGTAAATGTTTGTAAGCGGCTTTATTTCTCTCATCGTAACCTACTTATTAGCTCGTGCTAAACAGGGAAAATCCCTCTTGCCAGCAGATTGGACTTGTGTGATCAAGGTCTTTCACAGCATGGAGGGAGTCATCAGGTGGCTGTGCATCTTGGGCAAATTAATCCATCAGCACACAGCTCAAGAAATAGCCCTGATGGCCAGAAATAAGATCCATGGGCAACTACACCTTAGGAAAGAAATCTGGTGACAGCTGGCATGGAGCCTGACCAGAGAGTCAGGTCAACACAAGTGATGCAGCTGCAGGTTAGAAGGAGCAGTAGTTGTGTTGGTGTTGCAGCTGAGCCCTTCTCTTCCTGGGGAGCAGCGAGGGTGATGGGAAGTGGAAAAGTAAGCAGGATGCATTTCTTTCTGTTTATTGGGAAGTATAAACCAGCGGGTAGTGTATGTGACAGTTAAAGGTTAGCTTCATCTTGGCTGACATTAAGGAAATATAAATAGATGCTGTTTTGCTCCTCTTTGTGTCAAAACTTGTTGGCTGGTCCAAAGAAACTTGCTTGTTAATAGTCTTTGCTGGATAGTCTTGAATAGAAGGCCAGCAGGTTTGTCATGCTGACGTAGAAAATCAAGGGAAGGCTGCAACTCAACAGCAAGTTGTGACTGTCTTTTGGTTTGGGATTTTGGTTTTTGGGTTTTTTTTCCTGTGACATTTTCTGAAAACATGCCTCGATTTCCTTTAAGGTAGCTTGTGACCCATTTTCAATGCAGACATAATTTAAGCAGACAGCAAGGACTGCTCTAGCAAAGGTTATCTTCTGGGTGGACTGTGTTCTTGTGCTGGGACCAGAAGAGGGGCCCTAAATTGGTACCCAAAAGCAAGATTTCTTCAAAGGTTTGGTTAAGTTACTTCTCCATACTACTACTTCCCTCTTCCACTGGACTGAGACAACATTTTGGTGTATGGATTAAATTGAGCAAGTGCTCCCTTCTTAGTGAGCCTTCTTTGTATGATCTAAGCCTGATGCAGACACATCATGGTAAATTTTAAAGCCAATTAAATGCGCACAGTGGCAAGAAACCAAATTACCGTCACTAGATTAACTGCTTGTCAGCTGAGCCTCTGGCAAGTCAGGTCTTATTGTGAAACAGCACGGGAGGGTAAGCCCACTCCCATTTGGACTGGAAGGCTTGCACAGATTTAAGGCACTTGGTTTCAAACCAGGTTTGAGGTAATTTTCTGCTATTTCTGTGCACAGACAAGGACTCTGCACTTCTACGGCTGCTGCAGAGGTGACTGAGAGCATGTACAGTTATGTGTTCACAAGACATACCGCTTCCTACCACAACACAGGTTCCTATGTGTAATAGCTTAATTTGGAGAAATATATCTTTTGAGGCTGGGAGGATGTTTTTGAGCAGAATTCCAGTGAGCAGACAGTGTTAACAGGAGCAAGCTGGTTTCATTTATAGCACTGTCAGCCCTCTAGTGATAGGGAGAAGATCAGATACTCAGTGTATCAATCCTGGGAATTTCTGAAAAGCAGTGTTATACTTACAGTGGTGAGAAAGATACAGGGCTGAAGTTGGCTCCAGAGCAGAATGCTTACTTTATATTAAGAATAAAACTTGTTCCATCTGTGTTTTTTAGCAGAGAAAAGAAGTAAGTTTGTATAAATGGCTTTAAATGAAATGGACCTTTTGTGAGGGGGGAAAAAACAACAACCAACAAACCTCATAAATTTGTTTTTGATCTTCACCTGAATTTCAAAACTGTCAATGAAAGCTTAGCCATCAGATTTGCACGGAAATGCTTACAGCTGGGAGGTGAACCCACCACAAAAGGCTGCCTCTTTTCCTCCTTCTTAGTGCATATCATTTCCTCAGAGGACCACAGCACAGCAGAGACTGGAGAGGAAAGCCCTTCTCATGATCCATATACAGAAGATATTTTGTCCTTGTGCCTCCTCATGAGATGATTATACCATTGTATTGGCATGTCACATCATGCCATCCCTCGAGATGAAGTCCTCAACCTCCAGTCTGTTTTCTCCCTTTTTCCCATGTAGAAAATATTTGACTGGTTGAAAATAAAAAAAAAAAAACCTCCTGTGTATTCCCACAGGAATAGGATGACTGTAGTTTCTTTAGAATAGGTTTCTTTTCCTAGCTTGTAATCCCTAAGCTGAGCAGTCCTCACAGCTTTTGCAAGTTCATTTTCAGCCTACACAAAATGACAAGCTTGTTCTGGGCACTGTTGCTCGGATCATTCCCGAGATTCTCCAGCAGCTACTACTTCAGTGTCTTAATAAGGCAGTACCATAGCTGGGAAAGACAAGGAGATGGATTTTCTAAACACTGGCTACACATGGATTCCTTTTATGGTCCAGCTTGCACAGTGGGGTATTCCTCTGAAGGTCAGAGACACGGATAACAAAGTGCTTCCCACTGCAGCTTGTTTTTTGAGTGCAGGCATCATGTGTCTGGTGCCACATATCCAGGCTGTTCTGAGAGAAAGAAAGAAATAGTTGGGTAGGGAAGTGTGGAAAGAAGGGAAAAAAGCAAGGCCTGAAGTTCTGTGTGTTTTGTGTTGATGCTGTTGCAGCACTCACTGGGGCTGCAGGGTGTATTTGTGACTGTCACGTGGAGAATGGGTGTGTGCGCTGAAACTCCACAAAAAATGTCCCTAAGAATCTCCTCTGCAGGATTTCAGGGATCAGGTCATCCCACAGCAACACCAAGGGCAAATTTTCCTGTCATGGCCGTGGATTTGGTTCTTCATTCTCCCAGCAAAATGAGATAGAGTGCTAATGACCTTTTCAAACCAGTGAGTTATGATAGCTGGAGGGTTTGTCTGTGCTGGAATGCCACAAGATGAATTTGTTTAAGGAAAAGGTTTAATTCCGCCTCCCCTCCCCTTCTCTCTTGTACAAGCTGGACAGTCTTTTCCCTCATTAGCATCTTAGACTGGAGGGTTGAGTAAGTTCCTTCAAGCCTATAGTCTCATTTCTCACCCAAATTTTTGATGGAATGGATGAGTCACTTTAATATTCTAATGAGAAGGACTATATTGGTGATTAAATTCATATGAGAAAACCTCCTACTAAGTAATGAAAATATCATCATGTTTTTTCAGGCCTGAACGTAAGTGCAGGATATACACAAACTGAATGAAGAAAATATATCTTCAAGGCAAACCTGAAATGGTTAGGCAAATTCAATGGACCTGTAATCTAATTTTTCGTTTGCTGATTATTATCAGATGGACTGATACAGCACCTAATAAACTATGAAGATAATGAAAGACTTCAGCTGTGTCACCAGCTCTGACACTGTTTGAGTAAAGAGAAGTGCTTGAAGGTGTTGTTTTGGTGACTCATATCTTGAAAGTCTAACTTTCTTCATCTGTTTCCCTGTTGCTTTGCTGGCTCCATCCTGATTTCACCTATCATGCTCACATCACACTTACAATGAGATCCTGATGTACTGCCTTTGATACCATTATAGGTCTTGCATGCTTGTGGTTATGCTGACTTTGGAGGAAATGTGACTTCTCAGGCTGTTGGCTGCGTGGTTTTGCTGGATATAATATCTTGCTTTGAGGAGATAAAGGCATAAATGCACAGAAGTGGAGCAAAGACCACAAAACATGCAGTTTAGTTGATGAAAGCTTTTAAACTCCTGTCCTTGCTTGAAGATAACAGAAGAATTCTGAAATTCAAGCAAATATCAATGAAATATGTTTTAAAGCAGGGTAGATCTAGGAGGAAAGGATTGGCTGCCAGTTAAACTCAGGGGAGCCATTTAACAGGCCATGTCAGAAATTCAAAGCTATTCCATGTGAAGCTGTGTTCTGTGTTTCAACGCTTGCCCTCATTTCAGTCTGAATCCTCTTTTCAGTGGTTGTGCATGTTTAGTAATCACTCTGGATTTCAGGGATTGGTATAACTGAGAGCAGAGATCATCTGTCCCATCCTCATTACACTGCTGGAAGAAAATACTGGTGAGATGTCTTGGTGACTAGGAATGACTTTTCAATCACCAACCCATCTTCATTCATTTATTGGTTGTTCTTCCCTCAACTTGGGCTGTACCCTGTCATCAGTTTTCCAGCCAAATTCTTTATGGAAGTCAATAGGGAGTCCTGCGCAAAGGGAAATGACATAATGTTGCCCTTTAGTCCTACCTACAGAGAAGCAGACTTGGGAAACATACACATTTTCCTAATTACCAAGCACTGAATTTCCAGCATGTGTTCATTTTCTATCGACATCCGGCAGCTACCCAACATATTGTAAATTCGACCGTTTGTATTCCAGACAATTGTTTTTAATAAAAATATTCTGGATGTTGTCTTTATTTGGCTTGCATATGGTAAGTGTTGAGGTCTTCAGTCCTCTGAGGTAAAGGATGTGCCATTTTAATGGGCAACATGGGGTGTCCTTAGCTAAAAATATTTCCTTGTCCCACTGGAGTGCATGATTTTGTAGGCTGCCACCTTTTACGCAACCAGTAATTGCATTTTTCTGGAGGTGTGTGTCTCTATGGTTTGTAAAACACTTTGATATAAAAGATGCTTCTTTAATGTAAGCTATTATCACGTGAACTGTCACCTTTCACAAGGAAAGGGTTTCTGTGTTCATGGCCTGCTTCCGTAGTGCCTTCACGTTGTTCTTCCGCAGCACGGGATAAACAGAGTTGCGGAATGGGTTTAAAATTAAGACCTTCTTAATAGGACAACCTCTTTGATAGTTAGAATTCAGACTCTTTAAAGCTTAAATTCTTAATTAGATGAAGTAAGGATGTAAGCAAAAAGAAATCTGGCCAGAGCAGACTGCTTGAAAGGTAGCTGGAAGTGATTCCTTCTGTTGGGAATAGGAATGCCATTTTTACTGCTTTTATTCCTTTGAGCACTGTAGTGCCTCTCGTGATGAAAGCTGCTTTGTACATCTCCATAACCAGAGCATCTGGCGTCTTGTCAATAATTTACAAAATGTATACGTCCCTGCATCATCCTTTTCGCAGGGTCGTGCTGTTCCTGTAGCTTTCCAAATCGGGAATGACGAGGGACTCAGCCAGAAGAAGAGGGGATGTATTAATGCTTTTTGCGTGCCTCTCTGCTCATCAGATCTTCTCCAGGCTGCAGAATTTGGAGAATGATGTGCAAATCCCCCAGGCCCACGGTTTTTTAGCACCATCACTTTGGTACAGGCCACTTTTAGAAGGAGAAGCCATGAAAAGCAGCCTCAGTTGCAGACTTCAGGAATCCTTCTCCATAAGTTTTAAGGTCTTTGGAGGTCGGCCCACCTCTGTTGCATTTAGTAAGAGCTCTGTGTACGTTTTATTGCAGGGAAAATTGCATGTGGAGCCATTGCTTATCTCTGCCACTCACTGTCTACTCCTGGATGTTGGCAGGGGGATATTGCAGCGTGTCTGCTGATGACCTCTCCTGGCAAGGGAGGGTGATAAGGTGAACAGCCTGATAACGCTGGACTTCTTGGCTGTTGGGTGGCTGGCACTGAGATGGCATGAGGTGATTTGCGTACGCTACAGGGCTTTTATGGAGCAGCTGTGTTCTTAATGCATGTTTTCAGAAGCTGGAGTAACAGGGGTAACAAGGGGTAACACCTCCTTGTAACCCCTTTCCACTGGATTTTGTGGGATTTCGCCTCTACAGATTTTGGTTGAGGAGGCTGAAGAGTCTTTCAAATGCCTGTGCAAGCTTTAGAGCCACATTTTGAATGGTCAGTGGATAGGGCACTTCAGTGTTGCTGAGCATCTGTGTGAGAGGAGGACGTGGAAGACATCTGGAGATTTATTCTGTCCAAAACTAACAAACATGATGCTGAACTTTTGGGAAAGCAATCAGAAAATAGGGAAGGAGCAGTACCAGACCCTTTGACTGAAGGTACTCTTCTGCCATTTGTGAACTGGATTCATCATCTGGGATAGCAGCTATGGCCATATCAGATCAGTATTTTTTCCCTGGTTTTGTCTTCCTCTTTTCTTTTTTTTTTCTTTTGTTTCCCCTTAAACCAGAACCATGACCCTGTTTCTTGTAAATGTGCCTTTGTCATCACGGGTTTAGGCTGTCATAACACATTTTACCTCAAGCTCCATCTTTAATCACTTAGTGGCAGACCTGGGAATAGAAGCCATGTCTCAGCCACAGGACCACATCGTCTCTCCAAGGCAGAGAGCAGCTGGGAGCTTTCTTGCAGAACAGCCTGCTCTGCAGTTTGGTTGCAAGCTGTACTTTGGGTCTCATAGACGGGGGCAAATGCAGCTTCACCTTGTAGCAAAGAGCAGTCTGAGCCTCTAAAGACACAGAACTGCCTGCAACCTTGTTTAGGCTGCAAAGGGGAATGTGGCAGCTGAGCCTGTGCATTTAGAGAATGTTGGGAACAGATAATAAATTAAGACTTTTAGGGGTGAAAAAAAAGGTTGCTTATGTAACTCAAATCCATTTGTTGGACTTCCTCCTCCCTAGCCTCATTCCCCATTATTTATCAATTAAATATGCTGAGAGTAGTGAGCTGCTGACCACAAAATTGNAAAGCTATAATATGGATACCAGAAAGAATGAGAGTCAGATGTAGATGATGCTGTTGAGTTGCCATTGGTAGAACAGAATGTACTGTACTATCCAGCTATGGTTGTTGCTGTGTCTAAAACCATACACTGTGAGTGAAATGTGGATGTTAGTCTGCAGCACTTGTGTGGTTTATGGGCTCCTCATTACGTTGCTAAACTGTGTGCAATAGATTAAACTACCATCAAAATTCCATGTCTCAAACCAGCTTATTTTGCTGCACAGACTTTCCTCTGCGTCCACTGAGAGCTGCATGCAAGTGAAGAGAGCCTTATCATTCAGGCACTCCAAGGTGCCTGTTTGCTATTCCTCCTGTCAGCAAAATTCTGATTGACTTCATTACAAAAATTGGATGAAATTCTTGTAGGCTTGTTTTCCATGAAAACCTGGATGGGTGATGGGGAGCTGGGAAGGAGTGCTGAAAACTGGGAATGCTTATCCCAAACCCTTTTTCATGTATGAAATTGAAGGGGAGGGGGACAAATTCTACATTTCCTGCAGGGTGACAATGAGCTCTGGTTTTCTCCAGATGGAGAACATTCTCTGAAGATTGCTCCGTTAAGAAATAAGGGTAGAAGCCTTGCCTTCACTGAGCTGTGACCCTGCTGTCCCTAAATTGTGCTTAGTAACCCCTCTTTTGCTGTACTTCAGATCAGTGTTTTAACTTAGGTCGTCATAACACATTTTACTAGGTGTACTTAACTTCAAATCAATGTTTTTTCAGGACTATTTGGAGTCACAAATTGGAAACCAACATCAAAAACTTAAACTAAATGTGAACTTGAAACTTGTTTAAGCTGTTATTCTTCTCTTGAACAGCAACTCAGTCCAAATAATGACTTTTAAAAGCCTTTTTTAAATTCAGCTATTAACTTGAATTGAACGAGCCAAGCTGAAACCAAACCAAAGCTGATCTGAAACGTATACATTAGTTGAACTTTATGAGCAGAACTGCACTGCAAAGTTGCTAACACATGTGCAGCGAAGGGAAAGACTGCTCTGAAATTCTTGCAGTCTTAATTAACACAGGGTGTGCACAGCTGATTGACAGGGAAATGGCAGAACATAGAGTCAGGCAATTAACGACAACACAAACTGTGGTCACGACTCACCAGATTGACTGTGGAGTCATTGGCAAATGTGACCCAGACACAGGGACTGCACTGAAAGACAAGCTTTGTAGGACGACCTGGAAAGGGACAAAGCAAGATCTCTCACCTGCCTGTACACTCCAAGAAGTTACTGTTTACCTGAGACAAATAAGAAGACAAATGAGTTCCTTGGGGGAGTTCAGGTGGGGCATTTGTGACCCTGTTAGACCCATCTAATGGGACACATGCCCTTTATCATGTACAGGTGCGGGGATCCCTTACCCCACTTGGATCACAGGTGCACCTTGTCCTAAAAAACCATTCCAGGAGTTGCAGTCTGGTATCAGGAGTTATCTCAGTGAAGCCTCCCATGGATTTTAAAGGTATATTTACAAGCAGTTTTATTTTTCCTAGTTCAAGGCTGAAGGCAACCAAAACAACAGGAATATATGCTGGCAAGTACGGGGAGCGATCAGACCAACGCTAGTTAAAAGATTTAAAAGTGGGAGAACATACTAGGAAGAGGAAATTTTTTAAGCATCTCCCATGAGTTGAGTTGCTGGCACATGACTCTGCCACAGGTGGTTTGCCACTGGTGCAGGATCACATCCACGGCGTGGGGGTCCTAACCTGGTCCCTCCCTCTGATTGTCCCAGGCAATCCTGGCTCCAGACTCTCCTGCTGTGAGAGAGCTCCTGGGCAATCAAGGCGGGGCTGAGAAACTTGCACACTCTTCATTTCAGCTCAGCACCTCGCCTTGCAGTGCTCAGGTGTCAGCCTTTATGACAATGGGTATTTGGCCTGGGATAAATGTATCAAGGGGTTTTTTCTTCCCTCCCTTGAGTACTTAAAGCTCCATTGCCAGTATTCAGGAAAGCTGTGTTTAGACTGAGTTGGAAACAGGTACCAAGACGGCTAGCTGACGCAAGAGTGGTTTATTTTCCATTTTAATAGATCTTTAAACAGGTCCTGCATTTGTATATAGCTCCTTTGTTGGAATAAAAATCTTGGTTGGAGGCTACCAGACAGCTATAAATAGCTGTCGTGAGCATTTATGCTGAGGATAATCTCAGGAGAAGATATTTTTAACTTTGCACATTGTTTGGAATAGGAAATTCTTTTAATGCCCACATTTTCCATTCCCAGTGCCATTAGCTTTTCCCCACCCCTCTTGTGATGTGTGTGCCTTGCTCGCTCTTTCTCCCTCTTATTTCCTTTAAGGTTCAAGGTTACAGCCAATCTGCTCCAGAGGCAGGCTTGAGTTTGTTATTTTTTTAAAGGAAAATGCTAACTTTGGCCTTTTTGTGGCTGTGTGGGAATTCAGTTCCTTTCGTGGGGCTATCAGAATGTAAACGAGATATCTCACCAGGCTGTCACCGTAAACCGGGTAATGAATGAGCACTTTATTTCTCTTGCCCGTGGAACCCATGTGCTTGTTAGAATAACAGTGGCCAATCTATTTTATACTCCCACAGAAAGTATTCTACTTTTTTTTTTGGCAAGTTTGTGAGAGCTGCTACTTGTACCAATACTTAAGTTAATGCTGGACCAGGAAAAAAAATAAAATAAAGGCATGATGCTGAACTATACTTGTAACTTAAAAATATGGTCCACAGCAAAGCTTGTTCTTACACAAGTCAATATATAATTTCAATCTACAAAATCATCAAATGTGTGTTAAGTTGAAAGTGAGGTGTAGGCTGTGGGCCAGATTGAAAGCAGGTATAATTTGACACAATTTGAAGTGCAGCCTTTGAGAGAAGTTCACTGTTTACCTGTGATGCAATCTAGTCAGACCTTTTTTACTTTTTCACGATTCTTTTTAGTCTTAAAAGAGACTGACATGTGCAGAGCCTAACAATTAATGGGAATTAGGTAGCTTCTAGACAGGGGAAGCCTAGATTGTCAGTATGAAGGATTATTTGACAGCAAAAAATAGGTGAGGTCTGTCCTGTGCATAGAGTCAGAATTTAAAAGGTATTTCAATACCTTGTGAGATTTGCCTTTGAAATCTCTTTTGATCTCATGGGGCTGCACAGAAGACAATCTGTGTGCCCTTGAAAACCTCACCCAAGCTCCCTGCTACTGCCAGCAGCCCTGGAGCATCTTTCAGCCTGTGTAAGGGTGTTTTTTTAGAGGATGAAAGATATTTCAAGCCTCTCTTTGTCTGCACAGTTGATAAGGAGTTGTGGCCCGTAACTTACCTGCCCTTGTTTGTAAAACAGTGCTGTTGACTTCATGGGGATTATATTTGTGGTTTTGACAGCTCGTGTTACTGTTGATTTAGCTATTTTATTTGTGTGTGCCACATAAATTTGTGTGTGCCACATAAACACGTAGGCAGATGTGCACACATACCCCGCAGTTCTGAAGTGCTGCTGCGCTGGAGGCAAGGGCTGGTGGCCACACAGCTCATTTGCTGCACTAATGGTTAAAGAAAAGGAATTGTGAGGACAGGAAAATTGAAAAAAGCCCCTTCGCTGCAGACTACGCCTCGATTTGGCCTGCTGAGCGAGCAATGTCACGATCACAAAGATCAGGGCTTAACTTCCCATCTGTAATGCTGTTTGCCTGAAGATCAGAGGTTATTTAACATTACTATTGAACAGAAAATTTGACCTTCCAGGCTGTGTAAATGCTAGAGAAAGGTGCTTGGTGAGTGGAGAGAGGCTGAGTGCTCTGATGCACCTCGCCAGGGAAGCTGTGGCCTGTGCCAAGCAGACCAGCAAAAGGGCTGGGACCTTCTGCCCAAAGGCAGGTTTTTGTAGTCTTGGATGGTCTTTGCTGAAAACCATCAAGAACCCACCCGGATAAGAACCTTGGGAAGTACAATAGGAAATGTGCAGTCAGCTCAACTGCTCTGGGGGACCTCCTGCAGGCAAAATCCAGGAGAAAAAGCGACAACCGGATGGAAGCAGGTCTTGGTGTTGTGCCTCACTGCAGAGTCAGTACTGGCCGTGTTATTCCAGCAGGGAAGCCAGAAACCATTGGAGGTCAGCAAGAAGAAAGGTGGTGGATTGCAGCCACGGTGATGTCTTGACTCCCAAGCCAAAGAGGGCAGGGTGTGTCCCGAATGGAAGTTTCCTGCATATGCCACAGCCTTGACTCAGGGGTGGCTTTGCTGAGTCAGCTTGCAAGGGTGCCAGGTGTGATGAGTCCACTAAAACCTGGCTGCAGACCTCCAGGTTTCTTACATTCCCAGTTTATGGGATGTAGTCAAATGATTTCTTTCACAGTTACTTTGCCTTTCTTATCTGATGAAACTGTGGCTTTATTCAGTCTTAGTGTTTTTCTCCTTTCTCTGTTGTCTAGAATGTGACTGGATCGAATTTCTCCCTTCTGTCATGACCATTAGTAGCTTAATATTTTTTTTTTAACATGAAGCTTTTTTCAACAATAAAATCTCTCCCAGAGAGTAGTTATATAATATTGAAGGTCACAGTAATCATAACAGAATCTGCCTCACTTAGTAGGACTGTGGTCATGGAAATGAAAATGCCCTGGCAGGATTTTTTTTTTTTTTTGCAGGATTTTGCTACTGCACACATAATTCATGAGACTTGATCCATGAAAGATGACGCCAGTTTTAGGCCCATTTCACTGACCTGTTTAGTACCCTAAATTTTTTAGTTGTGAGGCAGAAGTAAAAAGCCTTTGGGCTTCTTCTCACAGAGCCTAAGGAAAAAAAATGTTGAAACGACAGAATTTTTTGATATTGCTGTTGTATGCACACTAAGTGGCTTTGAATCCAAAGTGTCATATGATTAAAAATCAGCATGTTTATAGATGTACAGGGTCTTCCCAGAGATGTTTTGTGTTACTATGCCTTGGGTTCCCTCTACGTCCTCCCTGCTGTCTTCTCAGCACCACAGTCCTCCATCTCTAGTTCACAGTCATCCTCACAGGAACTATTCATGTCAGGGAAAAAGCTTCAGTGTGCCTTTGGTGGTTTCACTGTGGATGGAGGAATGGTGACCCAGGGGGAAGCTGACCAGCTGTAAAACTCGTGGCATTTTCTTCATTTGCGTTTTTCTGTTTCTGATATCCTTTTTTCTCTATCCCAGATGGCTGGGGATATATTTGGTCTTTGAAAATTGGGAGGCCGAACGTGACAATTTTCAGAGAATGTCAGGACAAGAAATTTGGTGCAAATTTCGCTGAATGAAGAACTTCTTGCCAAAGGGATCTCCTCTTCAAGTGTCTTCTGACACGAAAATACAACTAAGCCCTCAGTATTGAAAAGTTTATTGTAAACAAAGAGCCGTGTCCACTCACTTGCTGCTTATGGGCTCCCCTCCCTGAAGTAAACACAGGATGTGATTGCTGTGGGGACTCTGCCATCAGTGAAGCTGCACTAAGATTGAATTTGGCTGGATCTTTGTCAGGAGCTGTCTACCATAGCTCCTTGCCAGAGGTGACTTCAGCAGCCACATAGGCACTGCTGAAACATAGCCACTGCTTGATCAAACCTTTTGTTAAAGTCTTCGAGAGCAATTAGACCTGGAAATGGCTGATGTAACACTTACGTGGTAAGAATTTGTGCTGCAGACATTCCTCCGTGCCCGGTCTCTATGGGCAAGAGCAAGGAGGACTCCTTTCCTTGGTCAGTGTTATCTCTTTTAGGATGAGCTGTCATAGCTTGAGTGGTTATCACTGCAATCCTTTGTGCTCCCGCTGCCAGCATGGCAGGTGCTTCCTTCAGCACAGTCTAGAACTCTGCTAGAAGTCCTTCATTGCTGTTGCTAGTCCAGACTGAGCCTCTGACTGTTGTGAAAACACCAGCACTTTAATAGCAGAAGTAGATGTGTGCCTCCTTGGACTGCAGCGTGTTCTGAAATACCAATATCATTGCCCCGTTTTCCCTGGGTAAGGATGCCTTCAGAATTTATGTGGTGGCTTCTAATCCATCTGTGTGGGCTACAACACTTGGACTTGCATACACTCTTTGCTGTCAGCAGGATTTAAGGAAGTTTTGAAGTGCTTTGCTGTGTTGCAGCCTGGATGGTTCAGAAGTGCCCCCTTGCATTTCTGCAGGAAATCTGCACAGGATTAGACCCAAGTTTTAGTCGGCTCAGCATGTTTTCATCAAAACAGGCCCTGTTTAATTGCACCAATGAAAATACAGAGGGCATATGATTTCTGGTACTGCACAGGTGTGCTAGACGTCACCTGAGGTGTGGGGAGACTTCCCCATAACGCAGCAAGGTGACATCGTGCTATGCGGTGGATGGAAATTGCTAGAGAGTAAAAACACTGCCAGAACAAGAAATTTTGCTAGCTGATCTGTGTCGAAGTGATGCTTGACTGTGTCATCCTAGGGCCTTGGTGAGACATTGCAAATTTCTTAAAATTCTGGGCTCGATTCTGACAACACGGTAGTGGTGGCTACATTTGTTTGTAGCAGTTTGTGTAATTTGGTAACAATTTAAAAATTATTTTGAAAAAGTGTTTGACATCAGTAAAAATATTCAAATCTTAGCTTCAAAATAAATACAGGATCTTGTAAATATGGACAAAGGTAAGGGCACCATAGAGTATCACAGTAAGAGACCCCAGACTGTGCCAATAGTGGTTAATTTCCAAGGAAGCATTAATTTCCTTTTCCTGTTTTTCAAGAATTTTTATGTGTAGGAGAAATGTCCCTGCTGCATAAACATTTTTTTTTTAAATGGCTTTAAAGGGCATGAACAAGAGCCTAAATCCAAATGTTTTCCTAGTACTTAAAGAATCTTTAGCTCGTTTCCTTCTTTTTTTTTTTTTTGTCAGTATAGGGCAAATGTGGCCAAAACCCAATAACGAAATAGTATTATCTGCCTGTCCATCATAACCTGCTCTGTTTGTCTGCCGAATACTTCGGCTAGAAAGAAAAAAAGAGCCAAAGCAGGAAGAGGAAAGGATCGTTTTCTCTCCTCTGCCGACACAAGAGGGCAATTTGATCCCAGGTTTGGGTTCACTTCCCACCATATTTACTTTGGGGACATTTGTCAATCTTCTTCGGGGAAAATAAGAAACACCAGGTGATGTTTGTTTCTGTGAATATCGTTTGGAGGCGGCAGTCACGTGTGCTGGGCGTGTGGACTGCGCCTGGCTGCCTGGATAAATAGAGGAGCACATTTGGTGTAAACAGGCTAAAATAGACCCAGAGACGAGGGCTGGAGCACCTCTGAACTGCAAGGGGATCTGACATCACCTGGTGTGGAATACAGACCAGACTGGCGTGACTGTCTTCACTGGTGCTCTACACCACCAATAACACCTTCTTAAAACAGGCTGAGAGAAACCGCTGCAATTGGTGGAACCAAGGGAAGTTACAGAATTAATAAAATTCTTTGTGTGTGTTTTCGGGCTAGCTGTCGGGAAGGTGGGAACGCCTATCACCCAAAGCAGAAGAACTTGATCCACCTGGGACTGCTCTCAGGCATCCCATTGCCGGTAGCATTTGAGCTGATGCACATTTGTGGATGGTGAGGCCATCCCTCTGTTTTCTTTTGCAGCAGCTGCCATCATTGCTCTTCCTGCCACAAATGGCAAGAGTCAGAGAACCCTGGCTCCTATTCTTAGACCTCATTTTGAGTCTGCAGAGTGGGCAGTGGCTCTACTCAGGAGCTCTGGGACTCGTTGGGACAAAATGTGTCCCAATCTTCTAGTGTCATACATTTATCCAGCTGGTAAGTGGTCCAAACCAATACTGTGTGTGAATTGTGAGATATAGCATTCATTTGCTTTTTAGCTGCACTAGGTAATGTTTTGCTTGAAGGGGGCTCTGGTCGGATACAGTAGTAGTAAACATGCAGGAGCAAGGAGCAGCACCTGATATTATTGTGGCTTTGTGGAGAGTTGGATTGGAAATGCCATTACCCACTGACCTTTGGGGAAGAACCACACCACATGGAAGGGGATAGCTGGTCATTTGTGTTCATTCAGTCAAGCAGTCTCTATTCCCACCTGTGTTTGTGAGCCATCTGGTCACAAATGAAGAAAGATAGAGCAGAATATCGAGAAATGTTTAAACTCACTTTAAATAATGGACCTTTTCTTAATTTACATGACCTCTCTAAGCCTCCTATGAGAAAGCAAGTGGAGTGACTCAGCATAAGGTAGCAAAGATTATGCTTAGTGTTTAGATCTTGGTCCTGTCTCCTTTCAGCCTGATTCAGTGGCACAACTCCCACAACTGAAGACACTTAAGTAATGATTAAGTGGCCTCTTTATTTCAGGCAGTTCCCTTAGAACCCTCTGCTTGGTTGTAAACATGTTTAGAGAAGATCTTGGTGTTTAGATGCATTCAAAAGATGGGAACAAATCAGTTTTCTTTCTATGCAGAGTTCCTAGTTTCCTTACCTGAAGTTTAATTATATTGTTAAAGAATTTGGTGGGTGTTCCCCGTTTGGTTTCTGGATCTCTTTCTGCCGCAGTTTAAAGTGCATTATTTTCTGATCCCAGCTATCTGAAACTCGATAGGAAAAAAGCTGTTGCTTTGAGGTAAGTGTAAAAGAACTGCCCTAAATGACCCTGCCACAGGAAGACAATGGATAGAGGAACCATGTCTGCAACTGTGATTTTCCCTTATTACTGATTTTTCCAATCCATTGTGCTGCATACATTTGGGTTCATCAAGTAGCAAAGGACTGTAATGGACAGGGCCAAGCCTGCAGAATTAGGGATGCTCTGGCAATCTGATTTTGTCACACTGAAGGTATATTCTCCCTGTGAGAGGTTTTTCTCCTTTGCTCTGCGCTTGATTTTTGTAGACAGACATGTCTGATGACATGTGCTGGATTGACACAAAATAATACGGATTATATGTGCAAAATAATATGATTGTATGTAATGTGTGTTACCATTGTAAGCATGGATCTTGTGTATGAAAAGCTGCTTGTATCTCTAGCCAGACAATTATTTCTGATGTGTCTGAGAGCTGCACATACAAATGGCACTTGATCTTTGTGTTCTTCACCTCTGGATGAAAGCTACCCTTCTTTATTCAATATTTTTTGTGCTTGTTTAGGTCGCTTTTTTTGGGCAGGAACTAAATACTTTTTATAACTTTCAGAATCTCTCTGATAATTTTTGGTCAGGAAACCTTTTTACGAGGTTCTAACTGCTACTTTTGAAAGGGTTTCGCTTCTAAGTGAGGTGAGTGCTTTTGGAGAATTTCACATAAGTAATTATTCTATTATTTATTGAAGATAATAGGAGAGAAAGCTGAAAGGAACTTGCTGGAAGTGGTGTAGGTAGAGCATGCTGCAGGCTGAAGTAAACCACAGACCTCTCCTTAGGCTTCAGCTGCTGTTGACCTCTTTTTGATGATGTTTGCTCTTCCTTTCTTTGTGATATTTTGGCACATCATGTGGATGGGGACCACATTAATAACTGCTTAATTCAGCAGGTTTAGATTGTAAACTGTAACTTATGGGGTGATGGGGTAGGAGAAATAGTCCTTTGGGCCAGTCTCCACTAGGACAGGGAGCTCAGGGAAGAGACTGTGGCCTGTGTGATGCTGAGTGTACGGCTGGGATGCTGCCTGCTCTTTCCCTACACCATGCAAGACTGGGCAAGGCTCTGTCTGAACTCCCACTCCTTCAGCTGTGCTTTTAAGGGAGGATTGTGAAGCATCTGGCCCTCAGCTAGAAAGTCAGAACGCAGGAAATGCCTTTGCTTGCAGCATTTGCCAGCTGTGGTTTCTGGTATGTTGGTGGGTGGGTTCTCAACATGTCCATCTTGATAAGAAAATGCCTAAAGCCAGACCCTGCTTGTCGTTCATCAAAGGATCATTTTCTTTATCTCTAGTTTCAATTAAATGTAGGGTTTCTAAAAACAAAAACGCACAGTGCTCCTCTCAGAACCACGTTTAACCTCTTAAGCCTTGTTAGGTGCATCAGGAGTAACTAAGTTATAGTTAAGGATCAGGGCTTATCTTCCCAGTCAAATCAATTTCTCTTGACTTTCTCCAAAGAATTTTGTATCCCCTGAAATTCTGCATGTCATATCTTACCACAGATGAGCAGTCTTTTTCAGGGAAGATTTTAGAGGAAAAAATACAACAAAAGGTTGTAACAGTTCAAAATAGTCCTTATTTTGTTTTTGTAAATTATAAAAACGTAAACATAAAAATAGTCTCCTGTCTAGTGAATATTATCATTCATATTTTTCCTGCTAAGGAAGAATGGAGAAAGAAAACATCCTGTAATTTGACTGGGTTATTTGAGAGGTATATAGTCTGGGGTTTGTGTTTTTAAGAAGTACACTTTTAAAAAATGTGTTTGGGATTCGCGTGGAAGGGTGTGGACAAAGTTGGGTTTTGGAAGAAGACTGTATTTAAGAAGAATGCATTTTAAATAATGCTGATAGGAATAAAATACCAGCGAAGGATCACACTGCGCTTGTTTCTTTTCCGTACAGTTTCTTTCACTCCCCAAATATCTACTATCTACTAATCTTTGGGTTCAGAACTGGTCTAGGCCAGCTGTTTTTGTATAAGTTCCCAGGTGTTGTAGATGTTAATTTAAATTGCATCAAGGGTTGCAGGATTCTTTGTCCGTGGTGGTGTTCAGAGAGGCGGGACCTGCTGCTGGTCCCATTAGTGAGGGGTGGCATCTCCACTGGGAACTGCTCCCACAGGGCAGGGTGAAGCCCACACAGCCACCAGTGTTTCTCCCAGCCATGTATTTCCACCATTAAAAAGGAGCTAAGTTTAATCACAGAACTTCACATCAATAGTTGTTAGCTTGCTTGCTGGCAGAGCAAAACGAATTCAAACGAAACGGTTTAACGCTTCCATCCTGCTTTTAGGTTCTACCTTGGCATTCCAAGCTGAAGGTTTTTCTACTTTCTTTGTATTCTGAAATCCTTTCTTAGTCTTAAGCTCAGAATTTCACAGCAACTTCAGTGTAAATGAATGAACGCTGAGGAAAAAGCTGCAAACCTTTCTCGAAAGAAAAAATAATTGCTCTCAGGTATTAGAAGTGCTTGAAATCCTGCCAGGTTTCTGAAGATGCTTCTGACTCTTTCAGGCTTTTCTGAAATGTTTATATGAAACATGTTTTTAATAGTTTTGAAGAGTTCTCGTGAATTAAAATGTCCAGTGGCCGTTTTAGTGAGATATTGCTAATTATTCCCATGGAAACCTTGAAATGTCAGAAGCTAAGTGCAAAGGTGGTGCCCCAAGAACAGGTTTGTCTTCAGTTGCCTGTGCTTTGGAATGATAGAAAATTCCCTTTCTGAATGTAAGTTGTTTAGATTGGAAGGGTAAGTTCCTGTTAGAATGGCTAATTTTAGGAGGAAGTTTGTAACACTGCATATGCTTTAATCTCTCCCGAACCTCTAAATGCTGTAAGAGCCCCTGTAGGAGGAGTTCGTGGAATCCTTCCCATCCCATGAGGTTTATTCATAAGACGTGACACTCTGAAGCTGTCTCTCAGGTCACAAAACATCATCAGGGCAGGAAAGTGTAGCCACAGCTCTAAAACTCAAGCTGCAGCTTCTGGCAGGTCTGGAAGGGGAGGTTGGCCATTTGAAAAAGAAAATTATTTGTCTTTGTAGCTAGTGGTCGATATTTCTCTATGCAAACTGGACTGCTACTGGCTCTTTTGATAGCTATTTTATTTAGATCTCCTTGAAGATCTAAATAAAATAGCTCCTGTCAGCTGTTTTGGGGAAGGTTACATTTCTCTTAAGCCATTTATTGTCAGATTTTGCATCTTTCTGTGAGGAGCTGAGTTGAAAGGGAGGCTGTTGGTTAGGGGCAGATGGCAGAGAAAGCAAACCCATCCCAGCCAGTGAGAGCTGACAAGGACTGCTTTTATGTTTAGCGGTGGCAAAGGGGATTTTCCTGTTCTTTGAGCAGCAGAAGAACAGCTGAGGTTCAGCCCCTTTCTTCACCATCTTGCAGCACACCAAAAACCCCTACAGGGATGCTGATCCTTGTGAGAGTGGCCAAGCTATTTGGTTTCACAGATCACAGTTGCTTTTCCTGCAGAAATCACTGCAGATGGGAAGAAATCATGGGCTTGAGAATTGGCTCAGACGTGGCCTGTCCTGATGGTGTAAGGTATGACCAGAGAGCCATTGTCCAGGAGAAGCCAGGAAGTGGATATGGAGTGCCTAAAAGAGTTGTTCACATGGTGTTTTTACTAAATTATAACAGGTTCCAGGTACTTCAGTGCAGAAATTAGTATTAGCACTTGGGTATGCAGAGAAATAACAGAGAAAAGATACAGTTGGGTCTTTTATTACACTGGGGTAATTTAAGCCCTCAGATTGTTATGCCCTGATGCAATTACTGAACATTTATCACAGAATCAATTAATTTGGAAAAGACCTCTGAGGCTGAGTCCAAGCTGTGACCAAACACCACCATGTGAACTAGACCATGGCACTGAGTGCCACATCCAGCCTTTTCTCACACACCTTCAGGGATGGTGACTCCACCAGCTCCCTGGACTCTATCGGCATCATCTGTGCTGATGTCTAATCACCTTTCTGTGAAGAAATTCTTCCCAATATCCAATTTAAACCTCCCCATGCTCAGCTTGGGACTATGTCCTGTGCTATGGTGATTTAATTTTAATTTCTTGATGCCCTTTTATGTCTACTACCATGCAATAAATTACTTTTTTCTTCTTTGGAAAGCCCCTGCAGTGCAGAGACAGCACCTGTAGCTGGCAGAGCCCCAGCTGCCTGCCTGCAGGGGGCAGAGAGGAATTCTGCTGTGCCGGGAGAACTTTGCTCCGTGGGCCAGGTGCAGTGGGGTTTGCATTTTTTTCTTTTCCCGCTGCTTTCCTCTAAAACGTGAGGCGTGAGCCATGGCTGGAGGCAAGAATCCAGCCTTGATGGAGTGCCATCCTGATCTGATATGACAGGCTTTGTGGAAGTGTTCAGCCCCTGCCCTTTGCTGCTTTCAAGAGGGAAATCCCATTAGATAACAACTGTACAGATGAGACTGGAAGATTTTGTGTTTAGATTCCCCTAAGACAAGAAGAAAGTAAAGAAACCATTTTTGTGTGTGTGTGGTTTTGTTTTGGTCTCCTTCAAGAAAGGAGAACTGTTGGCAAAGTAGATGTTAGATGTATCCTGTTTCTTGAGTAGTCCATGAAGGGTCACACTTCCAACACAGTTTAATGTCCTGTTTGGTTCCTCCCTAGAGGAAGTTGGCAAGGCTTGCTGCGCAGGGAGAGTAAGTTTGATGTGTTGCTAGGTCATCTTGGAAGCTGAAAATGGTACAGTGATGCCATGACGATTTTTTTGCTTTTTCTTTTATACCCCTTTTATACACTCTTTTATATAGCTTTTATGTATTCTTAGTGCTTTTAGCCCACACAGTTACAATTCTTTAAGTTTGATCACTTCCCTCAGACCCAATATCCCGTTAAGCCAAGAGCCCAAACACCCTGGAAACCCCAGACCCCGAGGGCCTCTCCAGAACACATTCTGTAAACAAAGCCAGGCCCAGCCAGGGGAAGGTTCCTCGCTGAGGGGTCTCGCTGGAGTCCCTCCCTGGGCAATCTTTGATAGATGTGCTAATTAGCAAGGCCTATAATTGCACACACATCACATCGTGGGGGGCCATTTCTCCGGGGGGCATTTCGGGGTGCATTTCGATGTGCATTTCGGCGCCCCTGAGGGTCCTTCAATAAATACCGAGGTAAAACCCTTTTCCCCTCTTAATTGTGTTTAGTTCTCTTAATTTTAAGACTGGGAAAAGCATCAACAGGAGTGCTAAGGAGATTTATCAGACAGCAGGAGCTGTGAGTCTCAAAGTTAATGTGGAGATTAACGTGCCAAAGAAACCTCTGTATGAACCACAGAAGGGAAGGGGTAACAGAGACAGTTTGGATCCACTCCTTGCCAGTTTGCTAAAGTGGATTTGAATGAAATTGAATGTATAACTAGCCCCTAATTTCCAAAGCATTTTTTTTCTGTGGGTTTAGCAATCTGATTCCTGTCAAACCCAGTGACTGTCACATTGACGCAAATACCAGGCAATATTTAGAAAATTTGGGAAAGGTATTTTGCCAAGAAAGAGGAAAACCCAACCCCTCTCTTTTAACATGCATTCCTATAGGAATCAGAAATACAGAAGAAAGGGGAAAAGCATACTGAAGTGTTGACCATTCTAACAAAAATCGTACTGTACTGGTCTTTTTTTGGATTTTTTTTTTAAGTTTTCCACTGGCTGGAGGGTTTTGAAGGAAAGAAAAGATTCATCTTCTGTCTTGAATTAACTTTGTTAATGATTAACAGAGCAGTGCAGTATGTGTGGTGCATTTTAATTAAATCAGAGGAGACATGATTTGGACAAGATTTTAGTTTCACTTTGAAAGTTATTAAATAAACTGACACTGTTTGCTCTCCAAAAGTTCCTGGGAGCATCCGGTTAGCTGGTAATCCCTGTGCAGCTAGTGAAATAAAGCTGCTTCTAAAACACCTAAGGGCCAGTACCAGATATTAAAGATGACTGGTCCAGTCAGACAGGGGCATAACTGATCATTAAGGTGCCTGAATCAGGGTCCTGGTCTGAGGATCCAGTTTCAGTTCAGGGATAACAAAGGTCCAAACGGAGTATTTCTGGTCGAGTTTGCATTTTGAATACCTCTGAGCTGTTCGAGTGGCATAAGCTGTTGAACAGTTGCTGCCTGTCGGTGGAATTCGGATGGGTTTTGCTAGCTGAATTTATTGGGTTGTTTGTGAAGCGAGATCCTGACTGGGGCTTGGATGTTGTTCACCAGTAAAATTCAGGGTATCATAAGAGAGGAGATTTTGGTACAGGAACGTCTCCATCAATTGGCCCAGCAGGAAATGCTCTTCTCCTTCCAGAGCTGTGTGCCTGTGCACACATTTATATCAACTCTCCCAGCAGAGAAGGATGAAGCCCAAAGCCTGGACTCAGACCTTGGCTTCAGACTGGACCCAAGACAGTGGATGCTCTTGCTGGCATGTGGTGGCACACAGGGGTGAATGGATCCAACATTTCACACTCTGAGTTTGCTGTTGTTTACTGATCTGCCAGTTAAGGACCTGGGGCTGAGGCCTCCACCCATGCCCTCTCAGCAGCAAAATCAAGGCAGAGCCTGTTTTGCCTGGAGATGCATCCATCATCTGTGTTTGTATCACACCTACCACATTGTGGCTCCTTCTGGCTTTTGTGGCCAAGCTTGAAGTGAATAGTTATCTTTGCAGCATGCCTCCAATATTTAAAAAATAACGTTAATAATCTCGTATAAAACCTGTTGTTGAAATTACCTATCGCCAGAAACAGTTGGGGCAAAGAGAACTTACATCTACGTTATTGGCAGCTGTATGCAGCTTTCTGTTTTGTGGGCTCTGCAAGTATTATCCTACATGGCTGTGAGCAGAAGTCCTACAAGTCTGGGCTTTGATTATTATCCTTCACACTGATAAAGCTGAAATTTATTAACAGCCACTATAATTCAGGTATAAATGAGAGACAGCGAATTTTAAAGTTTGAGAGCCAAAATAATAGTTTGCTTTTTATTGCTGTGAGAATTGGCAAGCGTCCCTGAAATGCATAAAGCACAAGAGAAGGGGTGTGGAATTGAGTGGGGAAATGGTGGCCCTTCCATCTGCTGCTGCTGGTGGCTGGGAGAAATGGGCTCCTGCTCAGAGCAGGAGGGGACCAGAGTCTGCCCCTCACCTGTGGCAGGGCATAGAGGGGAGTGATAAAGCATTTGTGGTTGCTTCCCTCGTACGCTTTCCTCCTTTCCAGTGACCAGAAGGTAGCTGTGTCCTGGTGGTTATGTGGAGACTGTTGTTTGGATCTCCATGTTTATTTGAAAGCAGTGAAAACGTGACATAAACCAAAAGCTATGCTTTGGTGGAAATGGTCTCTCACACCCATGAAATATAATGCTCCTTTATTTCTGGGTTGTGCATTTCCCCATAAGTGGCCGATAGAGAATGCAAACACCAGCAAATATGTTTTTCTAATCAAGTTTCGATTTACAGTGGTAGTTCTCCGTGGAATATGATTTTAACACTTGTCTTGGAGTTTGTTTTGTTTACTGTTACAGCCATACATGCACTCAGTAACTTTTCCATGTGAAAAGCAGGATAATATTACCTCAAACACTGAGGACAGTCAGAGAAAATTAAATTCTCTTCCCTGCAGAGGACCAGGCTCCTGCCTGCACTATGCAAGGCCATCCTGTCTCAGCAAAGCAGGCATCAGGTAGGATTGAGTGCTTCATGGGTCTTATCTGGAGCTACGTATTTTGGAAGTGTTTATAATTTCAGGCTGCAGGCTCTTGCATTTTAACATACAAGGCTTGTGTTCCTAATCCTGCAGAACTTGTCTATGCAAATATCTCCTGATAAGGCATTTGCTGCCTGATAATGTGTCAGTGTGAACATGCAAATTCTGCTTGTGTGTGTGACTCCATGATTTGCACATGCATGTGCCCAAACATACATATTTCAATCTGAGTATGTATTTCAATCCATAAATCCACGTACGCAGCTGGGTACTCACAGGGTTCGCTGAACACGTTAAACTTTTTGACACTGCTGCTGTTTATAGGCACCAGGGTAATTATCACTATGGGACAGAGTTTAAAAATGCAGGGAAGAATAGATACCATAGCTGTAGGATGGGTTCTTAGTACTGAACTCTGAAAGAGCTTGGAAAACTTACGACTGGGGAATGGCAGAGTCTCCGTTACTTGAGATGTTTACAACTCGACTTGGAAAAAAAAATACGTTGTAAGAGACAGCTCAGCATTATTTGATGACAAAGTGCATAGTCTTGCTTTTATAAGTACTCAGGAGATACACTCCAAGGGCTTATGTATGAGCTGCCAGATTTTACCTACAGCGTGTGATTTAATACGCAAAGTGTTGTTCGTCTGTGAAATAAATTCCCCGCTCACATGCCAGTGTCCTAGAATGAAATCTCCTAGGATGGTGAATGCAGATGCTTTTTTCCCTGTGAGATGCATCCACTGAGTTCCCTGCAGTGAACTGTATTGGGGCATTTCGGAACAGAACTTAAAAAAACCAACAGAGTTTGTCTACTCCGTGAGAACACGAAAGAGACTGTGGCATCTTTCATTTTCCCAGGGAGGGAACAGTTAAAAATATTCTTCAAATAAGGAGCAGATGTTAATGTCATTAGAATGGATTTTCATAAAAAACAGAGTTCCTTTGCAAAATGCCAGTAGCTTTGCAAACTTCTCTACAAGACTGCCTGCTCATTTCAGGCTTGTGGCACAGAGAAGAGGCGGTGCAGGGAGAGCTGTTTGCTGTCTCTGAAACCAATCAGGTACATTTCTGTGAGTTATCTGCCTGTTTTAAAACTTCCTCAACAAAGAGCTAAAGAAACATGAAGGTGTTTGAATAACAGGACAAGCACAGTGAGCATCACTGTTGACAAAGAGGTACAGAAAGGAATAAGCTACATATGGAAAGGCATGGTCTGGACGGTGCATATGCCTCTGTTAGGTTCTAAATTCACTGCCATTTCAAAAGAAAAAAGATTCACAGGCTTTTTTGATCAGCTCACTGAAAACTCTGCCTTGCCTGCAGGAATGGTTAAAGTAAAAATAACAAACAGAATGTTAAGTGGCTCTCTGGATGACCTCTGGACATTCTTATTGTTAGTATGAGTAGACATTGGAACCTCCCAGTAATAATTTCCGTTTGGAAAGCTCTCATGTCTCCTTCCTCCTCCTCATTTTACTGCTTTTAATGTTCAGAACATAGGAAAGGCCCTGCAGTTCCTTTCATTGCTGCAGTAGATGACCCTACACTCTTGTAGAGCTGTTTGCCTTGAGTTCATTGGCATGACTGACACCTCACAAGTGTTCTAGTGTAGTTAGAATTTGTTTACTCTAGTTTTTTTCTCTTTCCAGTGTCTTCCTTAGGGGTTTTGGTGTCCTAGATCTCTGAAGCATCAGGACATGCAAGGAAGGCAGGTTGAGACATGTCTCCTGCCCCATCATTTTCTGTGCTTTAGATGCCCATGTGAATTTTTGAGATTATCTGGGAGGTGATTTGCCTCTTCCTGCTCCATATGCAAGATCTTCACCTCAGGGCCATGTTGTACTGAAAGTATCCCTCTTGGTTAAGTTACTGAAGTAAACAACAAACATTTGTCTTCCAAATAATAAAGGGATCATGAAGGGCAAGGATCTGTAACTGACTCAGATCCTCCTCCCACTTCTTTTCAAAGGGGTTGCAAGCATGGCACAGTCTGTTTCAGCTTCCTTCAGGGGAGCTGGTTCTGCACTGCTGTGAACTTAGGGAGCAGCTGGATCCACACCCAACAGAATGGGAATGCTTGGCATTGCAGGGGTTGGCCTTGGCTGAGCCCTCCTTTGTGTTGCAAACAGAGCGATCAAATGGCCCTCTAGCTCTTGTTAAAACAGTGATTTTCCTCAGCTGGATGGACCTTGTGGCTTAAATGATGGGCACAGCTCTGAGGGCAGCTGGGGTGAGGCCTCCTGGGCAGTCCCCAGTGCACCCACCAGGCTGCTCCTGTGGGTTAGCCCAGGTCCACGTGGCAGTGGATTGATGTCCGTGTGTCCAGAGTTGCCTGTTTGGTCTTGCAGCTTTGCAAGTGTGACAAATCATGGCTGTAGCAATTTCTGGATGGAAGAAAGAAAGAATAGTAGCAACGCCAGTGCTGTCAAATTAAAAATTAATTTGTGGGATGCCAACGTGCAAAGTGTGTTGAGCAGCTGTTGACAAGGGTGCCTGTCACAGATAACACTACAGACAGATGCTGATACTGTTTGGAAGTGGGATTTGCCCACCTTGTTTATCTTCAGTTCCTCATTTGTAGGAGGAACTGTTCCTCATGCCTTGAGGATAGGCTTCCATGGCCAGCGTTGCTCATTGCCGAATCTATGGGCAAATGAAATCTGTTCTCAGAAGTGCTGTGGAAGTACGGGCAAGAAGATGCAAATTGTTGCTATAAGTCCTTAAATTGAAAATGGGCTGACCGTGTGAAGCGTTGTGTTTCATCTGGACTGAAGTTCTCTTCCAGAATTTTATAATTCAAAACAGTATTTGGAAAAACGAAGAAAGAAAAATTGTGATTCTTGTGACTGTCCAAAGAGGAATATTTGAAAATGGTTCTGGAGTCTACTACAAGTGGAAGAGGTTTACCCTGTTTCTAATGGCCAAAAAATAGAGCCATGCATGACAGTACAGGCAGAATTTCTAAAAATCTGGAACTATTCTTTGAAGATGCAGAGTGTTGTGTTTTAGAGGACAGTCAGTTTGCTTTTATCTTTATCCTGAATGGAAACAGTTTTGTTGGTGAGAACTACAATAACCTGATTTATCCCAGGGTGGATTGAAAAGAGTGTAGAACAACCAACTGGAATAAAAAGCTTCTGTAACACAGTAGTAAATAGAGACCTGTATAAGAAATCTGTAGGGCTGCCTTGGAACCCAACTTAGAATTTCATAAACATCAGCTCTTACATCTGGCATCTGATTAAAATGTGTATTTTGGAAGAACAGTGATACGATCTCTGTTTAACTAATGGTGTTCCAGAGGGAAGAATTCTGCTTCTGTAATTCCTGAGCAGTAGGAACGCCTTTTCCAGGTAGAGTAAATATGTCTCCTTTCTCACCAGCATTTTTAAGGGCCCTGTGTATTCACACTGCCTTACATGTTCACCTTCCTTTAAGGGCAGGGTACAAACCAAAAAAATAGCAATGGCCTGCCTGCTGCATCCTCATCTCACTTGCAGATCTCTCTGCAATCACAGAAGTGCAATTCATATTTTCCTCCCTTGGCAATCAGCACCATTGGCCTTTCCTTGCTCCAGACCAGAGTTCCAGTATAATTTATACACCAAAAGATGGGGGGTTTAGTGTACTTTAGAACAAAGGGCTGGGTCTACAGGGGGTGTGCATGAAGAAATAACAACTTCTTGGGGTACAAGAAGAGGCCAGGAACAGGCAGACCTGTTTCTCTGTGTGTGTGTAAACAAGACCTTGTATGTGCTTGCATGGGAATTGTTCAACTATTGTAAAGCACAGAATTGTTACCTTATCACATAAAAATCTATCTCCTCAAAACCGTGGAGAGAGTTTTTGGGAGGAAAAAAAGCCAGTTATTGCCTATGGGATTTAAGCAGAACATAAATTAATATCAGCATCCTGAGCAAAGTGTGGCCATGGGATTCTTGAAAGCTCTGAGGAGAAAAGAGTCAAAGTCGATGCTTCCTTGGCCGTGAAGCATTGTCCGTGGCTTTGTGCAGAGGGTGGCTTCGGTGCTCGCTCCAAGGTAAGAGTGCCACCTGCTGAGCCCACACATTCCTGCCCACAGACAGGCGAGCTTGCAGGAGAGATTTCCCTTTGGGGTACTGATCCATCCACACCCACTCTTGCAATTTATGAGGGTTAACAAGATCACAGTTTGGGGTGGAATAGCTGCAGGACTGCACAGTGAGTGGTTTCAGTTTGCTCACATTTTTGGGCTTTAAGGGGAAGGGGTATGACAGCCAAGTGTATGAAATCGTGGTAACTGATGGTGCCTCCATTTAAATCACTGTTTGCACTTCTGTTTCCTGCTTCACTCGCTGGATTACATGGAGGAACACCGAGGACAGTCTGTTAGGCTGGACTTAGCTCCAGTCCTGTTTTTAATCCTGTTGTTAAACAAAAGATGGTTTTACCTTGACTGCAGCTGAGCTTGCAGCAACTCCCCACCTCCCTGGATTTGTTCATGTTTGGCAATCACTCTCAGTCTTGAGCTGTCTGATGCAGCTTGACCTTTCACAAGTCAGACTGGATGCAAGTGCCTGCAAAATGCTTAGGCAGTGATTTACCATCAAAAGGGAGGACTGCTCCCTGGACCATTATTTTATACCTGGGTCCTCTCATCTCTCGGCAGGCTGGAACGTGACTTTCCTACCAGCAAATACTTGTGAAGGCACCTCTGTGTGGTGCTGAGGCTGCTCGGTGCTCAGAGCAGCGGCCTGAACAGAATCCTGAACAGAATCCTGAACAGAATCCTTCCTTGTGAAAGCTGAACGGGAAGCAAGTGTTTGTCAGCCAGCTTGAGCAGCTGAGAAATCTGCATGAGTTTCTGTGACTGGGGGCCCAGCAATGGCAAGGAGGATCTATTAGAGAGAATACAGTAAAAAAAATGAAATCATATGATTGCAGAGCAGAGGGGGATGAAGGGAGGGGAGGGGGACACAAGATAGATACTGAGCTTGACAACAGGCAAATACAGAGTGTCATTCCAGGAGCTACAGGACCAACCAAATGGTTAACCTGTGGGGTGGAAAGAGCATCCAATGAGTCTCGCATGCCTGAAAGGATAATGGCATTTTTATTATCTCATTCCACGCCCTGATCATCCGTCCAGTTGCTCCCTGGAGCTGCCAGCAGCTTGCACTGATTCATGCGCTGCAGACATGATCAGCAGATCATACTGCAGGCAGAACTTGTCAAGCCTTTCCAAGTGAGTTGCCAGTTTATTATATCTGTATGGGTTTAGCCTTTTGGTGTTGTGTAGGAGGTGCTGGATGGTGGCAGTGGCAAGGGGAACAGAATGGTGTAAGAAGCTGGTTGAACTGGGGAATGAGCAGTGGATATAGATTGGATTCTTTTAATTCTTGTTTTGCTACATTGTGTTCTATTGTCTAAAGTCTTTGTATTTATGCATTTCTCTTACCCGAATTGCAGAATTTAAATTGTTCATTGCCAGAAGGATGTGCTGGGGGAACTGGCTGCTAATCAGAGTTCTGTTGGTGGGAAGTTTGCAGAAGTTTCGTAGTTTGTGTGAAAGCTTTCGCATAACTCAGATTGCTTCATTCACCGAGTAAATAAAGTCCTCATGGCACATTCATCCCTGAATGTGGAAGGGAAAGCAAGAGATGAAAATTAATTAGCCTGTGTAATATTGCCAGTAATATAATCTGCTTTATTCCTGTCCCGTATTGTTTTGTTTATCTGCTTTATGAGTTGATGGGTAGGAAACAGGACACTACTATGTTTCTAAATTGCTGTGATTTATATAAGGGTTTGGTTTAAAGCTTGGGAGAGCTTTTGAAGAGCAACTGGGATTTCTGTATGCCTGTTTTTTAGAGTTTTCAGCATGAAATCCTGTGCTCTTGGAGGGAGAGGGAGCTCAGGGATTTCCGAAACTCGGCCCCTCCAAGAAGTCCCTTCCAGGAATCTGAAATCCTTCATTGTGATTTCAGAAACTGGGCAAATAAATAACAGTTTAACTAAGAGCATGTCAGATGACAATTTTTGGTGTGTCGTTCTGTGGTGAAATGCAGCCACAAGCCACAGCAGCCAGCCCTCCCATAGCTGTGTACGGGAACGGGGAGCAGCCTTGGGGGAGCACCAATTTCTCTGCACTCACTGCGAGGGGAAAGCAAGGGAAGGGAAGGGGCAAAGTGGGTGAGATTTGGGCACTTTAGTGATGATACAAGTGGTGAAAACATTGACTCGGGATACCTCATGTGGGGAGCTGGCCCTGAGTGCAGTGTTCCAGGCTGGACCTCTGAGGTGACCTCAAGACCCTTTCTGGTCTGTGCTGAGGCTGGTTTAGTGAGGAGTCAGGGTCTGGCTGTTTTGTTTAAAATACTAGAAACCATTGGATATCCTTGCTGGGAGATACTCTCCTCCACCCCCTTTTGGGCAGGAGAAAGAACCAGCAGTGTGAGACCTTTGTATCTGGCATATCTGTTGTGTTGTGCTGGAGCAATGCCTTAGCTTGAGGGTGAAGTGAGTTCACTGAAATTCAGTGAAATTATGTCTCAGTGAAAACAATCCTTTTCTCTTGAAGTATGATTAGCTACTATACTGTTGTTTTCCTGTATCTTGGGAGTCTTGGGTCCTGTAGCAGCTTCTAACAAGAGCAGACACACCTTGAAAACCAGACGTGGGTTTTCTTTTCTCAAGACTCACAGTAGCATGCTTGGGGAAGAAAAGCGAAGTTCTCTTTGGCAAGGACTCTGAGGAGAAATCAAATGTGTGGCCAGAACTTGGAAACTGATTTATTCCCTTGTAACAAACATCTCCGTGACCTCAGGCCAGAAGAGGGAAGACACCTTTAGCATTACCCACAAAGGCTTCTTCAAAGCATTGCTCAGAGAAATAAATGATGAAATACTGCCCTTCCCAGGCTGAGGCATAACGTAATCATTCCAAGTGCTCATGTCTTCTCAGGAGATTGCAGTGGAAAAGAAGAGGAGTATTAAAATCCTTATAAGTTAAGTCTCTGGAGACTCTCCAGGGAAAAGGAGGAGGCTGTTATTGCTTTATTTTGAATGAGGTACAATGTGGTTGTTAACTTCTTGCAAACGTCCTCTAATGGCCCCTTCATATGATCATTTCATCTGTGTTGTTTAAAGATATTTTCTGTGCTTTCAATGTACTTGTGGTATTTGTAGAAAGTTTTGTAATTGCTAAATAGCTGCATATAATCCTGTTAGCGTTTGATACACTAGAAATTAAAAGCAGAAGCTCTCAGTGTAGCCAAGAAATCATTCCGGTTGGCCTGAAAACATGAAGTCTGTTTAATAAATGTATAGGGATTGGCTTGGCTCGCCGTGCTGGACACTAAAGTGTTTACTGTGCAAGTTCCTAGAGAAAGCAGAAGTTCTCTTTGCCAACAGGTAGAATATTTTCTTCCAGCAAATGATAACTTCTGTTCAAACTTCAGTTTGGTTGTTGGAAGCTCACTTTTTTGCATTTTTTCTGTTTCTTGGCTGGATGTTCAAGACTGATATCAGCTAGTTTTTTAGGAGAAGAGAGGGGTTGAAGAGGACTCTTCTCCACAGACAGCAGTAGTGTTGGTGACGCTGTGTTATGTGGCTAATTCTGCTCTAAAAATTGATGCTCTTAATTTTCTCTTGAGGCTTGCTCTTTCCCTCTGCTCTTCTCTTTTGACCATGCTCTTCATTCCTGTTCCCCAGTGGGCAAAGGCCTGAATGCTTAATTTGTAAAATTTGTAAAATTTTACATTGCTGAGGTAATACAAGAAGGACATAATGTAACTGCAGACAAGACACACGAAGATGTTAGCCTGTAGTGAGGTTATTTGTCTCTGTTTTGGAAGCAAATAATCCCAGTCTCGGTTTCTGAAAGTGGCTCTTCCTCAGCGGTGACAAATCCACAGGAAGAACTGAAACAATTTTGAGTGGGAGTATCTTGGGTGGAAGAAACCCTGTGGCAGAGAAAGGACAGGTCTATAGGGAAACCTCTGAGACTGTGCAGCCTTCTTGCCCCAGTGAAAGATGTTGTTTTCAGCATAAGAAAAGCACTGGCTGTCAGGAGCACAAAGCTGGAGTGGAGTTTTGAGCATCCACCTCAGTCTTAAGTCGTGACTTTGAGCATCAAACATCTAAAATTTTGTCAGAGAACAAGTGACTCGGGAGAGTTTCATGAAAATTCTGAGCTAAATTCTCCACCCTGTTCAAGCCAGGAACTTGCTGTGAATCCAAATGCCTGAAATGAGCTGTGAGAATTGCTTCTGATGAAAGGTAAATTTAGTAAAACCAAGAAAATTTGGGGAAGTTTTGGCCAGAACAGTTTCAGAACAGTTCAGAGCAGAGCTAGTTGTGAGTTCGTGGCAGGTTTCTGAAATTTGCTTTGTCTAAATGAAAAGAATAGGGAATAGTTAAAAAAACTCTTAATTTCTTTACATTTTCTAGATGAGAAATTACTGAGTTGCACCTTTGCAATTTTTGTAAACAAAAAAATTCTGATTTTTTAATTCTTTTGATTCCAATTGACCAACCTTTCAAAGAGAAAAGTAAAAAGAAAAAAAACTTAAATGAAGGATTTGCTTTCTTGTTCCAGGCTGAATTAAAATAAAGCAGCCCTGAACATTTTCCATATCACTTCACTCTGACAAGGGTTTTTGCTTCTGCTTCAGCAAAACTAGAAAATTGATTGTTAGTGCAGATCTTAAATCCAGATAGCTCCTCCACAGCCACACTGTTGGCATAGGTGTTCAACTAGTGGTGGATGGGGGTGGTAGAGCTTTGTCCTGCTTCTTCATACCCCTGCCTTTCCCTTTCCTGCCGAACCTGCACTCCCCATCCACCCTGTTCCAAATTCAGAGTAAAACAGGAAGATTTAAAAAACTCGGGGAAATTCTCTGGTGATTGTTTTAGGCCCTCTTTGCTTTTCAGTTCATATATATGTATATATGTCCATATAAAGCAGATGCAGTAAATTACATCCAGTAAATTAAATCCAGTGCTTAAAAATGCGACCAAGAAAAACACTTCCATCAATCACTGAAATAATTGAAACACACAGGCTCAACTTACTGTGACTTTTCTTTCTAGCCACATTTTCTTTTGTAAAAAAACCCCAAAACATTAAAAAAACCCGTCCTTGCACTATTTTCATGTACTGACTATTTGATTTATATTTTGGGATGTGTAAGCTCTTAAATGTAGTGAAAAAGTCTCCTTGACTTTTTCAAGTAAGGCAGCTTGCATGTATAAGTGGCTGCAGAGCCAAGTTTATAATTATATATCTGTATAATGTCAGCCTTCAAACATTTATCCATTCCAATTTTAATTCTCCATTTCATAAAATCTATGATCAAATTTTGGAGCCCAAGCTAAGCCGATGTCGTCCCTTTTAATTTAGGACTCAGCCCTTTTATTCTCCTTCTGCGCTTTACTTTTATTAGTTGCTTTCTTTTTGTGCTGATGTGCAGCACATATTGTTAAAGGCACTTATTAGAGCCAGGATTTTACAGCATGGAGACTGTCCTAATAAGGGAAAAAAACCAGCCCTTTATTGGTGAGGTAAGAGAAATCAGGCAGTGGATGATTTTTTTGCTGATTGAGAAGGATAAGGTGCGGTTTGGCAGGTACCGCATTGGTTTGGCATTTGCTGACATGGTTCCTCTTTTCTGCAGTTCAAATCCTTTGCAGAGTAGACAGTCAGGGAGGGCTTCCCCCACTCCCCCTTTTGCCTTCCCCTCCCCTCTTCCTTCTCTTTTTCACAAGTGTTCAGCTGTTGCTGTGAAATCTCACTCTGACACTCAGACTGGATGTGGTAACGAGACCTTTTTTCAACAACGAGCGCGTTAGAAAACAGTTTTCCGCGTGGGTTTTTCTACATGCAAAGCATTTAAACAGTTTGGGAAGCTGTCAGAAAAATCACACTGTAGTCCAAGGTATTTCGGTACAATTTCTCTCTTCTCCTAACCCCACTATTGAAGCAAAGTACTGGCTGCAAGGTTTAGTTGATCTTTAAATTGTTCGTCTGTTTTTTTCCTTCCAATTGCATTTGGATGCGCATCTTGAATTCCAGAGATGAGCAGCACATCCCAGGCTTAAGTACAGGCTTCAGATCTGAAGTCAATGTAGTTCCTTGAATTTTAAGCTGCATTATGGTGAACAAAGTTTCAAATGAGGGCAGAAGCTGGTATTTTGGGTTTTATGTTCCTCAGTCTCCGTTTGTCTCTTGGTAAAAGGATACTAAGCCAAGTATTGGCTCTGCTTAAATTCACTTTGTGCTGCATCAGGAGACTGAAACTGATGTAAAGCCGCTGCCCCCTTTCCACCTGGTGCTCTGCTGTGTTTCTTTGACTGTAGGAGGAATAATGGTTAACTTAAACACCAAACACCCAGCTTTCTCTGTCACTCCCTTATTTTCTTCTGAATACGGTACACTTGGGAAGCAATTTTTTTCCCCTCCTCCCCACCACAGTAATTCTAGAGTACATATCCTGTCATTGTTGAGGTTAGCTTAGTGTAGGGAAAGGATGTGAAAGACAAATGGATGATAATAAAGCAGAAAAGAAGAATAAACAGCATTAGTAGCAAGGGTTGGATGTAGCAGTTTGCATTAAGCAAAATATACAGATGCACCATTAGGTGTGGCCTACTCCCAAACGCTTAATAAACAACCCCTTTCTGGGGGGATTGGTAGGGTTTAGGGGTTTTTTTAATAAGATGCCTGTTTGTATTCGGACTCTTCTTCCTCAAAGTCAGCATTTATGTTGAAGATCAGGGCCTTGGCTAACTTTGTCTTCCTTTTTAATTTCCACCCACCACTTTTCCATATAACTTGACTAAGCAACAGTGAGAAATACTCAGTTTCTCGTGAGCAAGACTGACTCCAGCAGAACCTGGCATGCCAGTTGGGGAGGATTAGCTCTGTGCAAGAAGTTTCACTCTGAATCTTTTTCACACCCCTTTCAATCTGCTTTATGCTTCTCTTTAGCAGGATCTGGTCCTGCTGCGGGTCCTCGAGGCAAATGTTGCTGTATTATGGAACAAAAAATAAAAGATGATTCTGGTTCCAGACTGAACTGTATTCAGAAATATCTCCTAACTGGTGTGCTGTGTATTCAAACAATTTGAGAAAGCAGCCCCTGTGGAAGCCATCCATGTGCACTTGTTTTCCTTCACACGATTCTTCAAGAAATGTGGAGGCCTGTCCTAGAGGTGTGTCCTTGAGACCAATGCACTTGACAGTACAGGATGTAAAATTCTGGCTTCTGTTTGGTTTGCCGAAGCCAAATTGCCCGCAGGCCTTTTTAACCATAAAAATACATTACGTGTTCCTGAGCAGGAGGTTTTTGGCTTGCCAGATTCCAGCTGCAGTTCGTTCAGCACTGGAGTGGCTGCGATGTAATTACAGAAGTACCTTCTAGCATCACAACTCTTTCTGTCCTGGCTCATTCCTTACTACAGGTTTTTGTTGTTTGGGGTTTTTTTGGGGTTGTTTTGTTTTGGGTTTGTTTTTGTTTGTTTGTTTGTATCTCTTTTGTCATGCTTGAATTAGTGGAGTTTGTAACTCAGCAAGATGATCATGGGATGGGTGAACCTCACCAGCTCAATGCACTGTGGGTTTCAGCATCCACAAATGATGTGTACCACCATCATCACACCCTGGCATGACCCCGGTGGAACTTTTGCAGTCTCTTTGTTCATTTTCAGGTTGTCCCTGGCTTTCCAGCTCCTGTGAGCTGCAGTGGCATTCTCCATTGCCATGTGCTTCCTTTTCCCCTTTTTTTATTTTTCCCTTTCAGTCATCTCTTGATAGGGTTTTATTTGATTATTTTGCAAAGCCCAAATGAAATGTGTTCCGACCTTACTGTATTCTCTTGCACAGTGATTTCTTTAAAACAAGAGTCCCGTTTTTAAATGAGGGTGTGTATTTTGTGTAACACTCATCTTTCCTCTGTGAAGCATGAGATTTTTGGGATTCTGTTTCTCCTGCAAGAGGAAAATCACTGGCATGTGCTCTGGGTGTGTAAGGTGGTGTTGTGCATCTTGGCCTTAGTCATCTCCCTCCTCCTGGAACAGGAGTGGTCAAACACATCATGTCAGCAGTTTTCTTTCTCAGGGTTGCAAAAAGCCCCAAAGCCTAATTAGCAGAGGCCACGTCTGTTTCCAAAACCAGCTAAATTTTTTACTTTAGTTCGAAAGATGAAGTTTGAGGACTAATTTTCTCCTTGTTCCTCTGTAAAATTTGCCATAAAGGCTGAGGCAAGGCAGTTTGTTGAAAGCGTGGCTTTTACTCAAGGCTTACCAAACTTAAAGTTAAAAAACTCTCTTAATGCTGTAGCAGAGCTATCTTGGTGTTCCCATAGTCCTTATCTATATGGCTGTGAAATCTTCCCACTGACTGCATGTGCATTAGTGGTAATTTGCTGCCCATCCAGCTGAGAACAAGTATTCCTTTCTCGTGCGTATCTGAGAGCTGCATTTGGTTCTTTGTCATTTTGGGAAAGCCATGGGGTTAATTGCTTACCTGATTTCCTGGATTCTTCTCTCCTTCAAGCTCACCCAACACCCTGTGAAGTGCTTGGGTGGGAGACAGTATCTGCCATCCAGCCCTATGTTTATTGCCCCCGAACAATTCTGGGTGGTGATATTTTGAGCAAACTTCGGTGAAATGTCCAGATAGCTGTTTGTCTGTGAATATAGCTATGCACTAACACTGGCAGTCTGTCTCTTGCTCATCTTGAGCTGGCAGTAGCACCCCTAAGTACATCCAAGAGCACCTCATTGGCAGAGGATTGCAAGTGTTTGGGCTGAGGGTTACTTCTGTGTTTGATGCAGGCAACGCCTGTTGTGCTGGCCTCTGGGTCCCGAAAATGCATGGTTTGTTTTCACTGAACATTCCTGAGCGTCAGTCAGGTGGGAACTGGAGCACAAGGGAGTTTAAGCATCTCACACAGGAACCTGTAGCAGAAGAGGAGCCAAATGAAGTCTTCGAAACCCCTGTTTAGCAACATAACTTCTCAGCATGTTAGTTTGAATTAAGGGCAGTCTTAACTTATTTTTCCAATTTAGAGTATTGCTGGTCCCTAGACCTTTTCGTTAGCTTGTGGCTGCTAAAGGTTATCTTCTTCAGATAGATAATTACCATATTCTTGTTTACTCAGTAATCTGGCAGTTGAATTGTGGTAACAGGTTGGACCACATTCTGTGAGAGTAGGAATTCAAATTCTCTTATGCTTGTCCTAATTCTTTGTTGTGCCAAGTATTTGTGATTTTACGTTGCCAGATCCTTGCTTTACAAATGTTGAACTTTCACAAAAGTACATTAAATGTAAATTTGCTATCCAGTGCTTGGTTTTTGGCCCCTCCCAGTGCCTTTCAGGCTGCATGACTGAAATTCGGTGAGAACTTTCATAAAAGGATAAATGGAATTGCAGCTCCCTTGCAAGGGGCTTGGTGTGTGCCTGTGAATGGTTACTGTGGATTGCTGGGAAGAGGATGCTTGGATGAGCAGTGCGTGGTTGGATCAAGTGTAAGGTCTGTTCTCTGGTGTTACTCCTAAGGATCCATCTGCTGTGCAAATGCCTCCAAAATCCATCTGCTGTGGAAATGTTATAGAAGTCTCAGTGACACCCTAAAATGCTCTGTCTTGCAGTCCAGGTGAGAGGGGAGAAAGTTTTGACTTCGAGTCAAGACCAAGTCCTTCAAGAACTGGTGTTGGAAGGGTTGGCTGGCATTCAGGTCAGTCCCATCTACACTGTGGGACTGAAGAGGGAGCAGTGGGAGCTGTGGTGCACAGAAGCATTCCCGTGTGACTCCTACAGTTTCTCTAGGGCTAAAACCTCTCTGGTGTAGAGCTGGTGTTTCTCCATCAGCTTTTGGGAGTCCCACCTCACCAAGTCCTACCTACAGAGCTTTCTGTACCTGTTGAAGCTTGAGAAGCAGAAGGGCGTGGCAGCAAGCTAACTCCTTGTCTCCCAGTGGTCGGGTGAGGACTCTGCACCCCATTTCTCATACTTTCAGGCGTTTAAGTGTATCTCAGTTCACAGCCCTTCAAAAGGTTCCAGACTGTGTTGAGCCATGCTGACCCCTGTGAAAAGTCCGAGGTTCTTTCTCAGTGACAGGGCCATGAGATGTCCTGGGCTAAACGTGCTTTTGGCCCTTCCTTTCCCATCTCCCAGCAGGCACACCTCTTTTTTAAAAATGTAGACTACTGATTTGGAAATACCCAGCAACAGAAGGCATTATTTAAATTGTAGAGGAGAGACAGGCCGTCACTTGCTCAGAGAGAGCTCCGGGGAGCATGTCTCTCTGTTCAGTATACCAGAAAAAGACATCTCAGGGTAATTCTGTCAGTGGCTTTCATGTGCTTTCAAGAGCAGCAATGGAAGTCAGCACAGTGCAGCTGTTAGGGATGGGACTGGGAGGAAGGAGTCCACATACCTACAACAACTCCCTTCAGAAGTTGCTGGAAGAGCTCCTGGTAGCTTCAACAAGATTTTGGAACAGGTGTGAAGTAGTGGAGCCAAAAGAGAACTGTATCTGCTCTGTGGTTTAGACTAAAAGTAGTACATTCATCTACATATCTGTTTTTCCATTCCATAAACCGGCATTATAATGGCAATAATACTCACCACACAGAAGTCAGAAGGGGTTGCATGGATTGCTTAACATTTGTAAAACATGTTGACATCTTTTGATAGAAAGAATTTAACAAGTGCCAAGAGCTGGTATAATAACAAGGGGAAAATAGCCATTGGTCTGCATCCACTTCTGGAATGTAATGGATTACACCAGAAGCCTTGGCTTAAACATCTGTGGGTGTGTGCGTTTAATAATGAGTATTTTGATTGCCTTTCTGTAAAAATGTCAGTTGAATCTGTTAGACAGCTTTGCTTCTTGGTGATGGAAACTTTTCAGGGCTTGTCTCCTCTCACCTTTGGAACCAGATCCTCTTTTGGCTGCCTTTGCAGTCTGTTTCCATCGGCTGTATCGTTTTCTTACCATGGCAGCTCCTTGCCATCCTTCCTGCCTTGGTGCCCACCTGCAGGAAGCATTTTGCAACAGCTCTTACTGACTGGCTTCTTGTGTGGAACTGCTGTTCCAGAATGAAACTGAAATTACCAGCATCAACACCAAAAAGGGTGCCATAATAACGGCTGTGATTTGAAATCACACTGAATATTGCAGAAAAGCCCCTTACCCTGCCCCTGTATCTCCACAGGGCAGTTTCTCTGTGTTAGGTACCTCTTAACTGCTGCCTGTGTGCCTTTGGAAGTCCCCAGGCTGAGGGCACTTCTAGGGCAAGCAAATTGTTATTTTCTACTGTTTTCTAGTTTTTATCTGGGTACTTTCTGTGAACAGCTTATAAGTTGTAGCTAATTTGTTAGTGGGTCTTTGAAATGGAAGAGGATTTTGTTGGATGCTAGAGTTCTGTGAAAAGGATTGTTTCTCCCCACTTTTTAAAGAACAGTGGCTTTTAGATTTGTGTTTGCAGGGTGATTAACCAGCTCTCATGGGCTCAGTCAGCTTTCCAGACAGTATCTCCCATACTGAGTTTGGTAGTTTCCTACGAGTAACTTCTCTGGAATAAGGATTACAGTGAAGCAATATGAGAAGAACAAGCACATCTAAGGGAAAACTAATTGAAAGGATAAAGCCAGGATATTTTATTGTGTTTGTGTGGGTGTAGTTACAATGGCTGCATTTCAAACTTCCAGCTGTTTAATTTGCACAGTGCTGTTACACGATGTCTGCAAATTGTTGTAGCACTGGTGTGCTGTTCAAAGTGCTGTACGTGACCCTGCAGATCTGCACGGACCTGCTTTATGGCAGGGTTCTTTACCTTTCGTGAAGGTGAAAGACACATCAGGATTAGCTTTCACAGGGATGCATGGAATGTATCTGCCCCTAATCCTGTTAGCAAATGACAGGATCTGCACTAATAATTCCTCTGCTGTCTCACTGAAAATGTCTCCTAATCACCTTGGCTGTTGACAGTAGGCTTCTTAAACACCTCGGAAAGAGAGAGGTGCTTGCCCATGTTAAAAGCAAACAGCCGTGAGCTTCCCTTGAAACAAAATCCACACCTGCACAGCATCCGTGAGCTGGGTGCGTGGGGAATCGGTACCAGAAAACGTTGAGACATCTGATTTTCATTAATTTTTTTTTTTTCCTTTCACCACATGTTGTAGCACTGGATGTATTTGTAATGCCACATCCCCCCTCAAGTGGTTTGTTTCAGTTAGCATAAGGGTTCACAGTCTGCTCTGTTTCGGTGCATGTTCTGGTCTTGCATTTCATCTGCTATCCTGTTTGTGGCATTTATTTCAATATTTAGTCTGCTGTGGTATGTTAAGGCTGTGTCCTCCTAGTGCATATTTTGTGCTAGGAAGAGTGGATAAAAAAGATTATTCTATTATTATCTGAATAATTATCTGGTAAAATTACTTTTCCAGACTGCCTGTGTGCAAATACATGCCTTGAACTTTGTTCGTCAGCACAGTCTTTGCTGTAGCTCTGAAAGCTTCAGCAGACATCCTCAGGGACCTTTCTGGCTCTGAGCAATAGTCATTTAGTTACAATCTCTAATGCCCTGGGAAAGGCAGAGCAGTTCTGATGCTTCACAGAGCCCGGGCTAATGCTAACACCCATACCTTCAATGGAGCAAGCAATAAAAACACTGGGTCCTGGCTGTTTGTAGGTGTTTCAGATCACAGAACACCTCAGTCTAGGCTGAAGTTACTGAGTGATGTGAAATCTGGGTAGTCACTATGTCACAGTTTCTCTTCTGTCAGTCATGGAAGGTTTTGGTTTTCCAGGCCCTGGACAGGCCTGTGGACCTGGCTGGATGCTGGTGACAGAGCCACTTGCCCAGTCCTGGTGCTTGCACTGTCCTTGCTATTCCCTGAAGGATCTCTTTCCCTTTTCCCTGTTCTCTGAGTATTTCCCCAGCAACCTTCCTTCATTCCCCATCTTCTGCTCTGCAGGGATGGAGGCTCCTCATCCATTTGCTGCCGTCTGTCTCCTCTCTCCCTGTCCACAGGCCAGGGAGACGTCTTGTTCCGGGCCCCTTCCTGCAGACCTAGCCTGCCATTCCTGCTTCCACATTCCTCCTTCCTGCCCCACTTAGTCTTTGTGTCCTACTCTGTTCAAATCCATAATGAATTTCAGGGCCAGTCCTGAATCAGAGAGTGATTAGATTAGATATGAAGCCATCCAAGGCCTACAAACAGATCCACCCTCAGCATTTCACTGATAGATGAAAAACTCCTTTCAGGATGGGTCCAGCACTGTTGGTGGCTGTTGTCATTGATATGAATCCATGTGATGCCGTGAATTTTCTTCCCTTCAGCGCTCACCCACTCTAGAGTCCTGTCTTGTGGTTCTTCATTATACCCTGCAAAGCCTGGCAGGCAGGAGAAGAAAATGCGGGAGTGCAAGAGGCAGTTCTGCTCAGAAATTTGTCATCTTTGAAAACCAAAGCCTTGTTCCATCTCCAGTTTCACAAATTTCTTGTTTTGTCAGGGTGGATGGTGAATAAATATATACTGGAAGTTGGTTGTGAGTAGATTGGGCATGGTGAATGGAGGATTAGAGTGTGTTACTGGGATTGGTTTGGATACTAATGTTTCATTCCTCAAATCAGTGATTCTCTGAGTTAACTTAGTCTTTGTCCTTACGTGGTATTCAGTGGAGCAAGAGCAGGTTGAACTTAAGGAAGCTTCGTGTGTATGAGACCTTATGCTCATGGTGCTGCACTTCCTTTTAAAATACAGTGCTCTTAAAATGCAGCAATCCTATAAATCTTTGTGGAGGAAATGAAATGCAATCGTTGGTTTGTTAAGAGGCTCTCTATTTCCTAGAGTGCTGCATTAAAGAAGCCTTCAAAGCTGGTAACCAGGGTGAAAGGAGATAAGCAGATAAAATTGAAAGCTGGGTTTCCAGGTCAGGGATACATACGTGATTTATTATAATTCAGTTTTGTGCTTTCCTGGAATCATCAGTTTGTGAAGATGCAGTGCACTGCTTTGGAATGAAAAAAACAACACCAGAAATAATATTTTTTTTAAAAAAAAGGTCGAAACTGTTTTTTTTTTTCAAAAACACATTGCCTGCTGCAGCTACTGGGCTAAACTGCACATTGAACAGAGAGGAGTGAGAAGCCAGTTCTCCTTCCAGTCAGACTTCTTGCTTTTGCCTCGATAGTGAAACTTCGGTAAAATATCCATTGTTTCTGTCCCTGCTGTAGGTACATGGGGGTGAAGGGTCTGTACTCCGAGCAGCATCTTTTCTGAGCCTGGTTTCAGCTCATCTAGCTGAGTTGGTGCACTCACTTCCTAATGTGACAACACAATTTCTCCTCCAGCCTTTAGTGGAAAAAATATACTGCGTATGACGTGAGTTTTTAATTTTTAAACAGAAAGAACTGTTTCTCATATTCATTGCTTAGAATACACATCTATTATATATGCATGCATTTAAAAATATATATAGAGAGAGGAAGATGGCTGTTGGCCATGAGAAACAGTCCTGTGCCCTTGCTCAGCTCCTCCTCATGAGGCTGCAGAGTGCCTTGGGTGCTTCTGCTCCACATTTGATGTCTGGTGGAGTGTCCATCCATGCCTATACCTGCCTCAGTGTCACAGCTTAGTGACACAGCTATGTAGGATAAGGAGGTGGCCCAGTAACAAAAGTCCTCCTCATGCCTGCCTTTCCTCCCTTGCCTTCCTTTAAAGATCTCTGATAGATGTTGTAGGCTATGACATGAATTTTGTTTGACTTAAAAAGATAATTGGAGGAAATACAGAAATCTGGAGCTCGAGTGTGACACATTGGAGGCATCAATTTGCCTAAAGGGGCCTGTAAAAAAATATATAGATTTCATTCCTCAAGTCTTTTTGCATATTTTCTAGGAAGACCACAATTCTCACTATAAAGGGGAGATTTTTTATGTTAGATGCCTGTCTTCATTTTTAATTCCTCCTGTCTTGAGTAAACCTCTTGGTCACGTCAGTTGGAGTTTTATTTGCAACGAAATATAAGAGAGGACGAGTTAGATCTTAATTTTGGATCCAATCAGTAAGCTAGCAATTTGAGGTATAAAAGTGCCTTGAAAGCCATATTAAATATAGCAGCCCAAAACCACAAGAAAGAAAATTTCTTATTTGTCTTTGTAGAAATTGTGGATTGTATGTTCCTGGGCCAATCCTGTAAGGCCTGACTTATGCCTCAGCTAGGCAAGATGCCCATTGTTCTCAAGTCATATGCCTGAAATATTACTTACTGGGTAAGGCTGTGGCATAAATTATTTTGGATTTTATATGCAATAAAGCACTAGAAGCTGGAGGTGGTGGCAGCAAGCAATTTGCTCCGGAGTCAACAAATACCACATTAACCACAGTGGTACGCACACTGATTGGGTTTTGCTCCCACTTTTTCACGTTTGGAAAAGCAGGCTTGTTTTGTACACTTTTGTGGCATGTTTGCCCTCTGCCAGGCAAACAGAGATCTGAGTGAACTCCACCAAGCTTCAAGGAAAATAGTGAAAAATGATCAGGTAGAAGGCACTTGGCCAATTGTTTTTTGCTCAGTTATTCTTTTGTTTTTCATGTGAAACTTCTAAATTAGAACAGATTCGATGTACTGCTCTGCTCACCGACAGGTCAATGCCATGTCTATTGTTACGAAGTAAAACTGCAGAGCATTAGGCTTCACATATTGAGAGAATTACATGCTTTCCCCTGGTACGTTTCCAGCAAGCACTTTTATCTGAATATAATATATGTTGGAGGCAAATTTGACATTGTTTCAGTAGCAGAAGGGTTTTTACCCTTCATGTTTGCAGCCCTGCGCTCGATTTATGCTGAGGTGCTCAGAGGCGATTTACCAGAGCTATGTGTCTGTGGTTGGAGAATCTGCTTGCATTTCATATTATGAAACAGATCATCAGTTTTAAGCCATGAGGAAAGGAAAAAAAAAAAAAAAAACCAACCCAAAAATAGGCATGTGCATGAGTCACTCTGCCTTTGTGCAGAGTGATGCTGTGACGGTACAGACTGGATCTAGCTGCGAGGCCCAGGTTTAGGGCTTAAATCTAAAACCAACTCTGAGGTCCAGGTTTAGGGCTTGGATCTAAAACCGAAGGAACTGCTTCTCTTTTCTGCTCTGTTATGAGCAGAAAAAAAAGAAAAGAGGGCATTGGAAATTTTGGACATCTACAAAACGTAACATTTTCAACAGAAACCAGTAATTTGGGGAGCCAGGATCTTTCCTAGAGGCTTCAGTGCCATCCCCAGCAATGAAATAAAATCTCTGCATGGTTTTTGCATTAATTTCTTGGTAGTCACCAAGGATTTTTGCTGTGACTGTGGAGTCCTTTTTGCTTGTGGTTTTCACTTTGCATATCACTTTTTATACTTCATTCTTCGATGTGGATGGCTTGCACCTCAGATTTTAGAATAACACAGTTAGAGGGATGAGTGTACCTACTCTTTCCTTACCTCTTAAAAACCGTAAGTGTCAAAAACATCAAAGAGAAACCATAAAAAAAGGGTTCACAAACTGAACCTCTCAGAAGACCTCCTTTCCCATGCTTAGCTGTTTTGTCATGTAAACAAAGTAACAATCTCCCAGCCAAGTCCTTAACCAAAGTAAATAATCTAAAGGTTTTTCTCAGCTGAAACGAAAAAATAGTTGTTAAAATGCCCACTGTTTTAGCCTTTAGGTACTTTAGATCAAGGTTTAAGGTGGAAGAAATACTTCTAAAGTATATATACAATGTGGTAGGAAATTAAGGATGCCAGGTCTGACAGAAAGAATGTTCTTCTGAAAATGTATTCAATAAGTGGTTACCCATAAGAAAAAAAAAACCCAAAACCTTTGAAATCTTTGGAGCTGTGAAAAAGAAGGAAGTCTGTTAGAAACACAGTATGAAAATGAGGTGAATGACAACAGAATACACTGAAAGGTGCATCAGCCTCTGTTTTGGCCCGAGAGCTGTGTGGATGTCTGGGTAATTTGTGTGCTCAGAAGTACAGGCTGCGTACCTGTGGAGAATGGGTGGATAAACAGAGTAAAAATATTTGTGAGACAGAGATAAATTGTGAGCAAAATGAGAAGCATTTTGTAAATGGAAGGCTGTAGTGTTTTAAGTCCAGCAAGTGCCACCATAGAATCTAGTCTAACTTCCCATACCTAAGTTAATCGAATTTCACCAAGCTGTCTACCATGAACCTGAAATTTGGTATTTTTTCGTAGTGTAACTTCCAAAAAGGCATCCATCTTAATGTGGAGATGCAAGAGATGGATGTTCATCATTTCTTGTGTATATAATTATCCTCACTGTTCAAAACATGTGCTTAATTTCCAGTTTTAATTTGTCTGGGTTTAATTTCCAGCCATTGGTTAATTTTATCCACTTGTCTCTCCTACATTCAATGTGAAAAAAAATGGTGCATGTCAAATTGAGAAATATGTGAAAAATATGGGTGTTAATAACAGCATTCATGCACAACATTGGACTGAGAACTGTGGTGGCATGTCTGCATGTCTCCAGCATAATCTCCTGTTTTCACTCACTACATCTTTTTGAAGCATGAGCATTTTGGACTGAAATTCTGCTCATTCCCTCGTAAAAATGAATCTTCTTGAGCAGGTCTGAGCAGAATGCTGGCAGCTCTTCTTGAATTATGGAGGAATGATTAGAAAAAACAGTTTTTCCCCACAGCTGCCCCCCACCATTCACCACGTTTTTAGATATGACTTGAATGAAACGCAGCTGACGTTGACACGCAAAGCTTGAAAGAGGCACAGCCCTCTGTGGAAGCACGTGCACTTGTTATGGGCTTGGTTTTTTTTGAGGTGAAGATTGATCAGTTGTTTATAGTCAGGTTTTTGAAGCGTGCCTATCATAGCACAAATTAAGTGGACAATCAAAAGATGAAAAACATATGTAATCATAAATAAAATGGGACTGAATATCAACAGTGACACAAAGAGCACTCCCCAGTGGGTATTTTAACAGAGCCCATCCTCACCCCACCCATCCTTTCAGGAAGAGCCTGGGTAAACAGAAAGGCTTTCTAAGAGCAGAGGAGGCCAACAAATGCAACTTTTATAGACCGAGTCTGGCAGCGAAGTTTGTCATTGAGGACATTTTACTGACATCCTCCATCTGACAGAAATTTGGAGACACACAAGATGACAGATATCACTTCAGCTGCTGTGGTCTTGCGTAATAGAGGACAGAGGTCTTAGAAGTGGGTTAGGTTGCAAGTTGGAGGTGCAGCAGTTTGGTACAGGATGAATGATCTCATTTCTTGGGGTGGACCACAGATAAAATCAGTCTGTAATACGTGTCAAAGCTTCAGGATAACAAAGTTGTGTGGGAAGGAGCTTGCTGAATAGGTACACTTGTGTCTGACTGAGGTCCATGTTGTGAGGGCCCTGCTAAGAGTGCAAGGTGTTTTTGCAGGCATAAAAACCAGGCTGACATTTGACTGAACCATGGAGGACAGAAGAGGCAGATATGAGTTGCCTGCTTAAAAACCTTAAAGGCTTTTGTTCTGTTTGGAATTTTTTCCTGTATTTCTGACGCTCATGAAATGGAGTCTGAGTTCAGATCTACAGCAATTCTTTCTCTTGCCTCCTCTAGAATGGAGTAGCGTGATCCAGCTCAAATTAGGCAGGTTTTTTCTACTCCTGTGAAAAATGAAGAAAGAATTTAGACTCATCAGGTTTATTTATGACTCACTGAGGGCAGATTGTGCTGCAAATTATAAAGTTTCTCTCTGATCGGAATACACACTGTTTAGAACGGGGACCAGATCGTGCCCTATCTTTATAAATTGCCTACTGCAGCAAGCCCATGAGCTTGATCAGGAAATTTCAGTGCTGTCATAACTCAGACAGTAATAATAAAGTAGTAGTACTGGGCAAGGAACTCTAGACCCAAAGTGCCTTAGATAATGCTCGAGCTGATTTGCGGTTTCAAGTGGAAACCAGTTGAAGCTGGATTGTATGAAATGGTCTCAGCCCCATAATCATCCCAGCTATTACCAGGTTTCTTGCTGGGTTATAACTTTATATAAATTTGGTGTTTGGTGTAAAATACAGAGTGCTGCATTTCTCTGAAAAAGGTCTGAAGCAGATGGCCACGTCTCCTGTATTCCCAGTACAGCAGATTTATTTTCCACTCAAAGTCCCCCCATTCAATCTGAGGGCAACATTTTTAGACTTATTTAAATGATAATGAGATTTGTTGTTGAGTTCTGCAGGTCTGGGATTTCTGTCCTATCTGCTCGACAGGGCAGAACATCTGTTGGTTATCACTTGGTGCTTGTTACCACTACCCATCATAGGGAGAAGTGTCCTCTCACACAGATGAGCTCAGTCTGGAGTTGTGTTGTAGGGGAAGGATGACAGATTCAGCACTAAAGCTTTACTAGAACAACTTACCGATAGTGCACAGTTTACACTGCTTTTTCTCATGTCAGAAACATAGAGAAGGTAACAGGACAAACAGCAGAAATGCCTTTTTTTTTTTTTTTAGCTTGATGTTTAGACTGAGATCATTGATAACGAGGTGTAGGACGGTTTCCAAGTCAACATCTTTTCTTCCCTGAGATCAGCTCAGTTGGCTGGAGCATGGTGCTGATAATGCCAAAGTTGTGGGTTTGATCCCTGAATGGGCCATTCACTTTAGAGTTGCACCTGATGATCCTCGTGGGTTCCTTCCAACCCAGAATATTCTGTGATCTGAATATTCAATAAGAGCTGTTGTATCAGCAGGCTTGGCATACCTCTTTGAGATCATGCTGTGTTGTGGTCTCATTGCCTGAGACAGCTGGAAGAGCTGATTGTGGAGAGACACTTGCCTGCAAAGCCTTTGAACAGTTATGTGGAAGGTGACAAATGGGTATAAGTTTAGTTTAATTTAGTTGCTGGGTGTGTGCTGGGCAGTCAGGCTGCTCTCTGAGGGTGGAGAAACAACACGGGCCAGCATGGATCATCAGATTTCCACCTGTCTGATAAACAGGGCTGCAATCTTGGAGACATTCTTTTTACTGTTTGTTTGCTCTCAGTCTGGAGAATGCCAAAAGACGTAGGCAATTGGAAGACAAGCCATGAAGAGCTCCCAGATTGATTTTGCCTATGATGGGTTGCTACAGAGACCTGTCACAGGGGGAAAATGAGGGTCGCTCTTTACGCTCCCAGTGAAAGCAGTGGTAACATAATTGTAAGGAAAACATAAAACAGATCTCTAAAAAATCTGCAATTAGTTGTTCCAGATTATTGGGCATGTTGCAGGAATCAGTGCTGGTGAACAGAAATGGATACTTGAGGTGATTCTTATGGATGGAGCCCATACCTGGTGTACTTGCTCGCTGTAGCAAACTGCTGTGGTTTGTAGTAAGGCAATGGGTGTATTTAGAAGCATATTAAGAGACATGGTCAGCTTTTCTTAACAGATGATCTCTGTGATAAGTGTCCAAGGACAGGAAGTACATATCTGTTTAATGGATAAGATTTTGTGGGAATTTTTTGCTTAGAGCATTCTTTCTGTTTCCTTTTTTAGTCTGCTGAGCAACTGGTGGTTTAAAAAAGGCATTTTAAAGAGGCTTTTAAAAGCAGTTGTCCTCCTTGCTTTGTAGGAGTGCTCCGTGTGGGTACAGAGAGTGGGATAAACTTCTCCATCCTTCTGTGGTCTCACTGCAAAGAGAAATCCTGGGCTATAGACCCTGGGCATTGACTCAGTGGTGGCCATTATCCAGCTGCCACAGGCTAGGAGCAGTGTGTCCTCTCCTGTGCCCTTACATCTGGACTTCAGAGCTGAAAAGATCATAGGTTTCTTGCAGCCAGAACATCTTGCTCATGAGGGGGGTGTCTGCAGTCAGTTTGCTAATGCAGTTTTATTCCAGAGTCTCTTTCTTGTGGAAATTAAGGAGCCCATTGGTTTATTATTTTATTCACATCCTTTCTGTTCTAGACCTAAGTGAAATGTTGATACCCCTTGAAGTTGCTTACAAATGGCAGGAGGTGTTTTTCCTTACCTTCCCTGCATCACCTCTAGTGCTTTTAATTTGTCTCCTCCCTTTCTTCCTCATCCCCCACTGTGATCCCTCATGGCCATGCTGCTCATGGTTTGCACTGTCTTTGAGAGGAGCTGTTTCTTTAAAGAAAAGGGTTGCAAGCTCTAGAAGCAGAGCAGGAAAGTAGCAGATCAAATTCTTTGGTGCATTCAGGATGAAAATGCTGTTCTAGGTCTGGCAAGTGGCTCAGCCATGTTTTGCACTTTAAATTCTTAAATCAAAATTGGGGTGATTGAATCCCTGCTGAACCTATACTTCCACCATTCTTTCAGCAAAGGAGAAAAGGAATATCAGAGCATGGTGATAGGAGAGATTTGGACCCAAAGAGTCTGACTGATGGCTAAATCAAAATGGTTTAGTTGCTTTTAATGTTAAAATATTATTTGCAATACAAACGTTATCTGTCTTCGGTTTTACTCGGTGCAGAACTCTGGGGATTTTCTGTGTTCATGGCTGCACTGCTGACTTAAATGTGTGACTGTGTAAGGAAGGGAGACTTCTTAATCATGATGTATCAGACCACTGCCAGAAGCAAAGTAAATGAATGCCCTGACTGGGTCTGGCACATGTTAGCTTCCTAATTCACTTTCCCTGCACAAAAAGATAAGAGGAATGCAGGCCTCTCCCTTTATCTCACACAATAATAACCTCAGCAAAGATTTGAATGGGACACAGGATTATTAGGATTGTAAGGTCTTGCTTTCCTTTTCAAGCAGGATGAAACTAAATGTACTCATCTGTTGGGTTAGATGAATACAATGGGTTCTCGGCTGTAGGCTTTCATCACAGCAGCGATCTTGTGTGATTTGGCCTGGCAGGGCTCCGGGCTCACAAAAATTTTGTGGGTGTCAGATGTTTGGCACTCGGAACCAACCACTGAGAGCTGTTGTCATACTCGTGTCTCTCTGCTTTCTAGTCTTTAAAATTTAGAACAGTGTTGCCATTTTCAGCATGTGATATTTAGAGGAGACTAAAAAGCTGCTTTGCTGAGTCCAATTTGAGTAACGTGGGTCTGAGCAAAAGTCTGCTCAAATGCTGCTGTGAGTGCTCCGACAGGATTGTGATGCAGGCTAGCAGGATGTTTGCTCACCTATGGAGCTGGGCTTTTGTGGATCTGGTGTTTTCTAGAAGCCAGCAAGCAGTGTGGTGTGGCTGCTGCCTTCACTGGGACTGTTTTCTCAAGTTCACTTCTGAGAAACAAAAGAAAACCAGGGTTTGAAATTACGCATCTCAATCTCACGGCGTATTTTCTAAACAGCATGTGGAGCAGCCACTGTAGCCGCGCTTACTGTGCTCTAGAAAACGGCTTGTTTTGATTTCTTTCATTTTCCAACACGCTATAGCACCTTTGTTTCCCTATCCCTGCTGCAGGCTGTCCTACCAGAGAAATGATGATGATGACGAAGAAGCCGCCAGAGAACGTCGCCGGCGGGCTCGACAGGAGAGGCTGCGGCAGAAGGAAGAAGGAGATCTCTCAGGAGAAGTAACGGAGAAATCCGAAGTGAATGCCCAAAACAGGTAAATGTCTGATGTTGTTTGCTGACAAGTCAGTGGTAATTTTTGTTCAGAGCAGAGAACTTTTGGAAGAGGTTTGCTTTGGTGCTTGAGTTTTAAGTACTGGGTTTGGCCGTCCTTAAACTGAAGAAGGACTTAACACTGTGAGGATCACCCTGGCTGTGTCTACATGGTAGGGTGGGAGGCTGAGGCCGTGCTCATGACACATGAGCAGGTGTCTGTGGGGTAATTCAGCTGGGGCTCGTGGAGGCTCTCAGATTCTCCCAGGCTTGGATGCATCTGGCCTCACAAAACAGCACAGCTTTTGTTCTAACAGGGGTCGTGGCATCGTGGGGCCAAAACACTGGGTGGCACCCAGTCCTCAAGTTGTAGCTCCAGTGTGCCTGCAGGGTGCTGGGTGTGGGCTCTAGACCACAGCACTCACCTGACACTGTCAGTGTCAGACAGGTATCAAGAGCAGAAAAGCTTATGGGATGAGGTGACACTTCAAATCGTAGAATCATCAAAGCTGGAAGATACCTCTAAGATCATCAAGCCCAACCACAAACCCACAGTGCCCTTGTAGCCCCTAAACCATCAAACCATATCACTCATATCCCCACCCACTTGTCACAAGCTGAGTGGCCTTCCTGTGTGTCCAGAGCTCGCCTTCCAGGCTGTCCATCACTTACTTAGTTTCACATAGTCACAAATAGTGTACCCAGATTTCCAGTGGCCATAACACAATTGCTAGAAGAAACCAGAATTGTGATAGCAAGTGCTAGTAGATACTGAGCACAAGGAGCATTCTATTTAAGGCAAGGAGAATGGACATGGATAGCAAAACAGCAGCTAAATTTCCAAGTGTGTAACCTGTTGTGTTTTCCAACTGCGGAATGATGTTACAGCCAGCTTTTTTCCCCAGAAACAGTGAAGTGCATATGTTGTTAGAAAGAATTTGGGTTTTTTTAATGCAAACCTGTCCCTTTTATGCAGTGTGGCAGGAGAGGAAAGCAAGCGTTCCACAGATGACGAAGCTGCATTGCTGGAGAGACTGGCAAGGCGGGAGGAGAGACGCCAGAAACGTCTGCAGGAGGCCCTGGAACGCCAAAAGGAATTTGACCCCACGATCACAGATGGGAGCTTGTCACTGCCCAGCAGGAGGGAAGTAAACAATGTGGAGGAAAACGAGACCACGGGGAAAGAGGAAAAGGCTGAAACACGCCGAGGACGCTATGAGACTGAGGAGACGGAAACAGTTACCAAATCGTACCAAAGGAACAACTGGAGGCAAGATGGGGAAGAAGAGGAAAAAAAAGAAGAAAAAGACAAGGAGGAGGTACAGGAGGAGAAACCAAAGGAGCTCCCTGTAGAGGAAAATCAGGTAGATGTGACAGCAGAAAAATCCACAGATAAAGGAGAGGCAGTAACTGTAAATGCAGAGGAACACAAAGCAGAGAATGATACAAATGCTGTGCCAGAAGGGACGCAAAGTGTAGCTGATGCTGTAGATAAAGAGAAGCTCAGGGATGAGGAAAAGGCTGAGCAAGAAAGGAAGGAAGCAGAAGAAAGGGAGAGGTTAAAAGCAGAGGAAGAGAAGAGGGCAGCTGAGGAAAAACAGAAAGCAGAGGAAGAGAAGAGGGCAGCTGAGGAAAAACAAAAGGCAGAGGAAGAAAAGAGGGCAGCTGAGGAAAAACAAAAGGCAGAGGAAGAAAAGAGGGCAGCTGAGGAGAGGGCTAAGGCAGAAGAGGAGAGGAGGGCAGCTGAGGAAAGAGAGAGGGCTAAAGCAGAAGAGGAGAGGAGGGCAGCTGAGGAAAAACAGAAAGCAGAGGAGGAAAAGAGGGCAGCTGAGGAGAGGGCAAAGGCAGAAGCGGAAAAGAGGGCAGCTGAGGAGAGGGCAAAGGCAGAAGCGGAAAAGAGGGCAGCTGAGGAAAAGGCTAAACTAGAAGCAGAGAAATTAAAGGAAAAACAAAAGATGGAAGAACAGAAAATGGAAGATAAACAGGTAAAAGAGAAGAAAGTAGAAGACAAAAAACCTCAAGCAGCTTTCTTAAAAAAACAGGTACAGTAAACATTTTGCACCAAAATAAGACACCTGTGGTTTGTGTGAAATGTAATGCAAGAAAAGATCGAATTGGAATTTCCTCACCGATCTAGTCCTGTACTGAAGTTACTAATACTTGTGCTGTCGCTCTCTCTTTTTAAAAATAAAGCCCCTCCTGCTTACCAATAATTCAGTGCACAACAGGCCTGACCTCACCCCATTGTTCAAAGAGAACCTGGCATGCTCAGCCCTCTGCATGTGCTTTTTCCTTTTTCTCCTCAGCCGCTCTGAACCGGCCTAGTGCAGTAACACGTGAGGTGGAGGCAGACACATCCTGGCACAAAATATTACAGGCACCTGTGGAACTGTGCGAGGAATGCTGCGTGCTGAATGCAGTCACAAGAAAGGGCTCTGTGCTGGGACGTGTGAGCATGATGCCACGCAAGGGAGAAAGGCCCAGATGGGGGGAACGGGAGAGGGTGGAGGGGGCACGGCTGCACACAGAGGTGTGGGCACAGCAGCACATGGTGGAGTTGTGGCTGCACACAGGATTGGTACGTGAACACAGTGTGGAGAAGCAAAAAGTGCAAGCAGATGTGATGTTTTCGTGTTAAAAAAAAAATAAATAAATTATTGAAAACCCAAAAAACAAAGGAGGAAGAAAAAGTGGAAGCTAAAAAGGAAAAGCTGCCAGAAGAGAAGCTCCAAGCTACCTCCGTAAAAGATAAGGTAACTCATAAACCACTGATTTAGATGCGATAGGGGAAACTTGAGATGTGAAAACAAATAAGGCACCTATAACTGAAAGTTGCTTCTTCTAAGTAAAGTACTTAAACTTGTGCTCCACTTCAAGAACATGGGTAATCCTGCTGAAATAAATAGGGATGAAGCTCCTTAAGTGCTTAAAATTAAGTCAATTCTTAAGTAGTTTGTTCTTTTGGGGCTTTAGGACCAATTCCTGTTTGTCTTAACACAAATATTTCAGGAAACTCAGTTCAGTCAATAACACAAGTATGGTTTTCCCCCTAGGGATGAATTTTTCAGGACAGTATCAACTAATCATCCTTCCGTGGTTTCCTCTCACTTTACTGTGAACTTTTTCCCTATGAATGAATGAAACCTACTCTAATAATAATAATCATCATCATCATCATGATTATTAATAGCAATCATCATAATGGTAATTAATAGTAATCATCATAATGATAATAACAATCTAGGCCCCTTGGCCACCTGACTGCCTCAACTAATAATTCCCCTGCAAACTGCAATACCCCATGGTACAAACTGTGCATACCCAAGATTCTGCTTTTGTTTTAAAGAGAAAATCTACAAAATTTACTGCATTGCATTTCCACTGTAAACACAGGAGCTGGTGCCATGGTGTTTTACTGTATGGTAAGTAAATAAGATTTGGGGACCTTTTACTCTTCAGGACACAGCTGGACACAGGGAGCCACGCTCAGTCCCTGATTCTGATTAGGGGGAACTGGTCAGAGACCGGTCAGAGCCTTGGAAGTTTGGACCCATTTGGGTTCAGCCAGATCTGTGTGACTTAAAGGGAGTCAGTCACAGATTGCTGCCTGTCCAGTGGGTTGGGACCACTGAGGGTTGTAGAGGGTCCACTCCAGGGTCCTTAGTTAGCAGATGAGTTTGGAACATGCTGTATGTGCTTAGCTCACCCTCAGAGAGTGGTGAGGAAATAGCTGCACAAAAAGAAAAGGGATGGATTCTATTAAGAAGACAGAACCAGTTTCCACTATTCACTTTTGCATGCAATCTTTGAATATTACAAGTAAATGTAAAGAGGAGTCTGTAACTGACCACAAACTTTGATTTGTGGGGAACTTGAGACACAGTTGTCCTGCTTGTTCTTATGTAGAGCTCGGCCAACTCTCCCTGGAGCTCTCATCAGGCTTTTAAACCCCACCCGCTGGGCTAGGTTATTCCAGGAAATTGGCAAGACTTATAAAAGTTATTTGTGATTTTAGCGTTTCCATCTTTGGATGCTCAAGCTGAGACAAGTTAATAGAATCCCACTTCTAGTGCAATGCTGAATACCCGTCCTGAACATTCAAAATGTCTTGGAAATCTCAGTTGTTGCTTCTTTACTTGTGAAGAAAATTTGATGGTCAGGCAAGATCAGGCTCCCATCTCCACTTCCCCCCTTTCCAGGACATGCACATTCAATGAGGTCTCTTTCTGAATGTGCTAAGAGGATGCCAGTGTTTCATGAACAAGACCCTGAAGGAGTAGAGTGTATCTACAAAGCTTTTGCTTTGGCCCTCAAAGTTCGGGTTTCGATGAATTTGGCGAGAAAAATTTGTCTCCTTTCCTGAACTTCTGCACAGTTTTTGGTTCTTAAAAGTGATCTGAGAAGTTCATAAGAACAAGCTTTCTCATGATGTGAGACTCCTGGTATTTCCTGCTTCCAGTTTGGCCAGACGTGCTGCTACAGTTGCTTTTCTCATGGTGTTGGGACCCAGAGTTGACCCTACAGGGAAGCCCTAGACCCAGATGCCCACAGCTTTTAACTCACCAAGTAACTGAGCCCAAGTAAAGAATCAAATCTGGCAGATAGGCCCCAACCTCAGTAACTGATTTGCTTCAGCCTGAAGGTGTTCATACTCCAGGTTTAGAAATCTCAGCTCTCAAATAAAAATCTAACAGTAAAGAAGCAGTGTAGAGAATGATTAAAATATGAATACATAAGGGTGGAAATTGGCTAACCATGCCTTTGATCATGTTCTATCTTGATATCAAGATTTGTGAGAACATATGAACTATTTCAGTTCAGGTAGTATCACCCATCTGCTCCAAGTGGAGTGCTTTTTTAATTTAGCAGAAGCTGAATTAGTCTACAATTTAGGGAAGCAGTGAGACAAGGGAAAGAACTTACTCTCTTGCCTGCCTTTGGAATGAGATACAAAGGTTTCTGCTTCTGTGCTAATCAATCTCTGTTTTGGTATCAAAATTAGTAGGAGAAGGATTGGGCCGAAAAGATGTGAAATGTTTCTGTAATATCTTGTTTTGCCATCTTTTTGAATAGAGAGGCCAAGCTGTGTTAATGGTTTTCTCAAATGCAGACACATTATCATAAATCCTACTGGCTTCTGAAATGCTATTTCCTAACCTATTAATTTTTAGACGATATTGTTTTAATGTTAGTTTTCTCAGTGATTTCAATTAAGATGTAGGAGATACAACCCTCCCCAGTGGACCTGAATACATAAGGCAGCTGGAAGTGTTGGCTTTTAATAAGACTTAGGAAGGTCTTGATGAAAATCTCAGCAAAGGAAATCTTACGCTCTCAAAATCCCAGGACAGACATCCTGGCATGAGAAATCTTGCACCAATCAACACAGCTGGTTTCAGCATCACCCTGACTGGGGCTGGAGGGTCGGGAGATCGCTAACAGGCAGCAGAGATTCTTGCTGTGAACATGATCACTAGCTCACCCCGATTTGGGAACACCCAGAAGATGATCCCGTCTGATGGCATTCATTAGGATAAATGAAATAAATGAATAGCCCTGCTTGTCTCAGCCCAGCTCCTAGCAAACAGCAAACCATTCCTTGAGGCAGCTGGTAACAATGGCCCTGCTTGTAGCAGTTGCAGCATCATGGCCAAAGAATGCACGGCCATGGAAGCTGAACTCCCTTCTTGTCCGTCAGGGAGCTGCTGCCAGGTCGTGGGTTTGGCAGGAGAGGGTGGGAAAAGTCTGCACTGCTGCTGCCTGCTCTCAGAGCAGAGCAAACGCCTCTGTTGGTTGTGTCCAACATCCCCCACCAGTAGCAAATTTGCTCAAATGGTTTAACCATCCTATACTCACTTATAACATGGGCTACCACGGTGGTGTCCATCCTGTCAGTTTCTCTGAGCAGCACACTGGCCTCAGGTAAAGTCAGACACTGCCTCTGGGACTTCACTCAGCACCAGCCTAATTCAATACTTTAAGAGGATCTTGGCTTTGACGACTCTGAACTCATCCTTTGTAGGTAAAGATTTTGCTTCTCCAGGAGTTGTTTTCTGATGAGGAAGAACAGAAATTTCTTTTGATTTGGGGTGTGAAGCTGTACTCGTTTTTTGTTTCAAGGTGCAGCTCAGGACACCTTAAGAGCGGCTGTGTTGCAGACAAGACTGTTATAGAAGTTCTTTTATCTTTCTAGTTAGCAAGTGGGATTGCAACAGGCTTCCAAAGTATTTATTTTCTAAAGGTCTCCATTTGAACTCTACACAGAAGGTATTTCTTGCTTGCCAGCTAGAATCCTCCTTCAACATGGAGCTGGGGAAAGCAAATAAATACTTCGGAGGTAAACGTTTCATCTGCTGCTGTTGAAAGTTTGTTTTGGCTGGTAGTCTTAACTAACTGAGAATATTTCTACCTGAGGATACATAACTTAAGTCAGTTCACTTTCTCCTTTTACCAGCATCTAGCCATGAGTCAGCATGCTGGGCTCAGGCCAGCTGTGGTATTATTGATAAGTACTTCTTAACTCTGAAGGAATACTGGAGAATGAAATTGATGCACAAAATATTCTTGATTACTATTAAGAATCATAAGACAAAGCTTTGTAAGGATAAAGGGAATTTTTACTCAAGTTTTCCAGAGCATTTCCTTCTTCATAGGTTTAAATATTCGTGTCTGATAATGCTACCCATGACCAGCCCCAGGCAGGACTGTGCTGTTTGTCAGAGTAAGTTTGGCTCTGATATAAAGATGATTTTTTGTTTTGGCCATTATTCTTCCAATAATTAAGTATCCCTCTGCTATGACACTGAAAAGAGCGTGAACTTTGTCAAACAAGCTTGACATTTGGTGGAGGTTATGTGTTATTTTTATTGCACCAATGCCCTAAACCTGGTACTGAGAATGTATTGACAAATCCCAGAGAGTTTGCAACCCACAATCTTAAGAAGTAACTGGTGAATGATGGTGCAGTGGGAGGGAAGAGCGGGGCTGCAGCTGCAGAATGAAGCTGTGTGGTGGCATAATCCCATGGCCACAGCAAACTTTCACAGAAATAATAATAATACTATTTTCAGGATGCTTTGGTCTTGAATTCAGGTCAGGACAGCAAAGTGGTGGTTGCTCACAGTTTAGAGCTTTGCAGACTGTTTCTGCCATGTAGCACATAAACAGTTTGAAAACAGTTCCTGATCTTGCCAAGAAATCTGTGTTTCTCAGCTGTCGTTTAGAATGCCTCATTCTGACTTTTTTTTTCTTTCTGTCTTGTGTTTTGTTCTGTGATTTATGCTATCTTCTGAGCAGGTAAAAGATGACAAAGGCAAAGCACCCAAAGAGGAAATGAAAAGTGTCTGGGATCGTAAGAAGGGCGTTCCTGACCAAAAGGCACAGAACGGAGAACGTGAACTCACCGCCTCCAAACTTAAACCTACTGAGAATGCTTTTGGGTAAGTTCCAAGTGAGAATTGGGCTTGCCTGGGTTGCTGCACATCAGAGGCCATCTCTGGGTCTCTGCTCGATAGCCTTGTGGCAGCTGAGTAGAGGAACTGGGCTGGCAGCCTCAGCAGTGGCTCAGGTGTTTGCTGGGTTGTAGTTCTGCAGTTTCTAAGCTGTCCCCGCACGGTTGCAGTAACAACGTGAAGTCCAGAAAGCAGAAGGAAGTCCAGAAGTCCAGAAGTCCAGAAGGCTTTGCTCCCTCAGTAGAGACAAGAGGCTTGGTTTTGCTTTGCTGGGGCTTTCCTTCCTCATTTATTTCGAATATCTACACAGAGGCCAATAATGACAAAACCCTAGATTTTGTGTTCTCTAATTTTTTACGTCAGATCTCAACTTTTGCTGTAGTAACCTATTTCCAATTATCCACCTATTTTTAATTAGGCTCTGCAGAGTAGAATGAAGCACAATCCAGTTGGTAACTCTAGAAAGAGCTTCTCTCTTGATTTCAAGACAAACATTGAAATTCATGGCTTCTGTAGAAAAGTGTTTTTTCAATTAGGTAAAAACCCTCTCCTAGAAAAAATTATCTTTTTTTTTTCCTTTCTTTTTATAAACTGTGTCACAGTTTGTTTTTTATTTTTCTTTTTAAGGAAGTATTTGCCTTGTGGTTGTATTGGAAAATTCAAAGAAGGTAACAATTGTCTGGTGAAAATCTTATTTAAAAGGATCCTGCCTGCTAAAAGCATGGGATACATGAAATAGAAATTAAGTTCTTCCTTTTAGCAGGAAACTAGGAATGAGTAGGTTAGAAATCTAAATTTTTCTCCTTCTGCATCTCTCTTCCTCTTTTACATTGACACAGGCAAAGGAAAGGTTAAGCTCTCCAGGCACTTTGAGAAATCTGAGCATGGCAGATGGGATTTGCTATTGTATCTCAGCATTCCCCTCGTGATCCTTCCGGGAAAAACAAACTTTCTCAAAATAAAATGCAGCTCAAAAGACCCTGGAGACACCCTGACCTAAGGCCAAAAGACAGACAGCGATGGAGATGGAATAGCAGGAAATTGGCCTTGCTCAAAATTGTCCTTCATGGCTTGGGTCACATCATCGATAACATGAGAATGATTTTCTAAAAATATTTTTGTTGTGTTTCCATTTGCGTTACTTCCTGTGGGAGACAGGCATTAGTGACAAAATGTAGGTTTGAGTTTCCAGCCCTTTTTTTTCCTATTTCTGTTTTTCTTCTGCTGTTCCATGAAAGTGTGAAGAAAGCTGTTCAACAGCCTTTTGTCAGCTGAGTAGAAGACTTGGGTTGGCAACGTCAGCAGAGGCGCCAGTGCTTGTTGGGTTGTTAGGTATGAATTAGGGCTCTTGGCCTATTTTCTAACGAACTGCCCCCACAGAGTTGGGCTTTGTCTGCAACTGTCCTTTGTTCTTTTTTTTTTTTTTTTGTGAACATATCAGATACTATTTAGAAAGAATATAACTTGGCTGACTTTCAGTGGTGAGAATTCAGGACAAAATACGGTAGTGGAGGCTAAAGAAAAATGTTATCTTTTTGTCTACGTCAGTCAGTGAGAGAAATACAGAATAAAATCCCATTTTATGGCTTCCCCTTCCCACCTCCCCTCCCACCTGCCTTCCTCCCTATTCTCACACAGGACTGCAAAAGTCCTAAATGTGATGTAACATGTTTTTTCACATTGTTCTGACATTTTTGGCTCCCACAAACCACTTCTTTCCTTTTCCTCCTTGTCTGAAAGCTGGCAACCAGCTTCATTTCTTAATACCAAAGAGGTGCTTACAAAACTCCTCCTCCACCCAGCATCTCAATACTAATTTCCCAATGTCGACAGCAGAGAACAGAGATTTCCCAGAATCTGTTGAAAACAGAGGAGTTGGAGGTGGAGGAAAATAAGGATAATTACTGCCAGTGCATTGTTCACTATTTTGGATTATGCAGAACCAGTCAGGGAAGACCTGTGGGCAGCATGAGAATAAAGTAAGTTCAAAACTTTAAATATCCTTCTTTGTAAGGAGGCCAAAATAATCACCTGAGGTCTGCAAACAAGAATGTTCAGGCTAGATTCTGCCATTGGCTTTATCAGGTGAAATCTGAGTAGCTGTTAATTTCACTGGGGCTGACTGCACTGGAGGTACTGAGGGCTAACCTTTCTTCTGTGCTGATAGAGAACAGAGCGGCTCTTTCTCAGGAGAATCTTGGCAAACGTTCTTCATTCCCTTCATTCTGAAGGCCAAATGTTTGCCCCTACCAGGGGATCATTTTGTCCTTCTGAAGTGGCCTCTTCCATCTTCTTTGGGCCCAAAGCTTGCAGGTCTTGCTGAGTTGGCAGCACAGACTTAGCAACCAAGAGGCAAAGGAAAAAAAAAAGTGAGGTTCCTGGGCTTGTTTGCTGTAGGGGCTACAACCTTGCAATGAAGCAGGAAAGCCTTAAGATGGCCAGGGATTTATGTCCTGTGCAGCATTAGGTGCACTGGATCTTTTGAAATTATGGAGTGCCTTGTAGAGGCTTGTGGAACATTTTGGGTTCTCAGCACTTCTGCAAATTGAATCAGAGGTATTCCGGGCTGGACACCCACTCAAAATCACACCTCACTTACTGCTCTTCACTTTGTTTTTAAATAGGCTAAATGAAATTTCAGATAGGTTGTTTCTGATGTTTTCTCACAATGCTTTGGTCAGTTGTGTGTGTATTTTTCATTTTAAAAAGCAGGGGTTCCTTTCTGTAATTTGGCATCACTACCTGATGCAAGCCCTTATTCATGTCCACTTCAATTAACTTGTCATGTTTTTTTTAGTGATACAATTCCTAAATCATGCATGCCATGCTAGAAACAAATTTCATTCAATTTGATAAGATCATGTGGGGGAAGAGAACTCTGTGTTGGTAGATTCTGTTACGATATTGAAACCACAGAAAATTTAGCTCTGGTCCTACAGCCTGTTTTATATGGCTGACTCCATCTGCATGAGGCATCTGTCTGAATGAAGAGCATCTTTGCAGGATTGGGTGTGATTGGCTGGATTGCAAATTTCTATGGTATTTGTTTTTTATATTGTCATCTCTAACAGGTACTGTTGGAATGTTTGATTTATACTCTCTTGTGGTATTATACTCTGCAACGCTCTGGTTGCCTTGATGAAGTCATTTTTATGTCCAGCTTTTTTAGATGCCAACAATACAGAAAGTTTTTTTTTTTAAATTCCATAAATAGATTCATCTTCTGTCTTTTTTGTCAATAGCACACTTAGAAATCTTAGGTGCCTATCTCCTTGTCAGCAGTAACATTAAATACACTTAGGGAGCAGACATTTGTCTATGCACTGACATGGTAATTATTTAACAAGGTGATGCTATCTGACTCTGTTGGAAGCATGCACTTCACCTATGCAAATTCTCTAGGTCTGGGGGCTTTTTTGGCTTGCTTTCTTTCTTTCTGTCTCATATATTACAGCTGCTTGGAAAACTCCTGTTTTTCTCCTGTGGAAAGTTACCATTAATAATTTCCAGTTCCTTATTAAAAGTCGTATTTTCCCTAGAAAATGTAAGCAAAAGACCTGATGAACCTTTCTGTTCATACATGCTGGTGGAGTTAGAGTGAAGGGTGTTACAGATGAGATAAGAATCTTTTTAGTTTTTTTTTAAAAAACACTGATGGAACTGGAAGACTCCCTCCCCTCTCTTATTTCCTCCTGTTTTCCCCGAGTCAAGTAATTTGTTCTGTCCCCAGAGATGCTTGCCTTTTTCTAGAGGGTTTATGAAAAAGATTTGCCTTTGAAAGCAAAGGATTAGTGCTTCCTTTATGACACAGAACACAAAACAGGGGTGGCACAAGTTCTCAGGCACAGCAGTGCAGATCCTGGGCACACAAGCGTGTGGGAGAGACTCCTTCCTCCCTGGCAGTGATGGGAGAGGTGCTCCTTGTAATATCCCAGCCTAACAACTCCTGATGGAAATGTTTTGGGCCAGCCATAGCTTGCAAGGAGCAAAAGGCCTTAGAGGGCAGCACCTTGGAGTGCCAGGCTCTCGTGCTGCTGCTGAGCACGTGGCAGCAGGCGGCTCAGGCCAGCAAGGGAAAACCCCTGGGCATCATTTTTCCTTTTATTCCCTTCCCAGCCGCTCCAATTTGAAAGGGGCTGCAAATGCGGAGGAGGCGAAGCCGGGGGTCGAGGCTCTGAAGAGGTTGGAAGATCAGCGGCGCCGCCGGGGCGAGAACGAGAGCGAGGAGATGGGGAAGCTGAAGGAGAAGCAGCAGGAGGCGGCAGCGGAGCTGGACGAGCTGAAGAAAAGGCGGGAGGAGCGCCGGAAAATCCTGGAGGAAGAGGAGCAGAAGAAGAAGCAGGAGGAGGCTGAGAGAAAAATCAGAGAGGAGGTAAGTGTGAAGTATGGAGTGTTGGACTTGGGTTTATTCCTTTATTACTGCTTTACTTCCACTGTCCTTGCATTAGCTGATAACTCTTGGCAGCATTCTCTGGTGAAGACCTGAGGTAAAACATGCAGCATGCAGGGTAGGAAAAATTGTTCTAATTCTAGCCTTGGGAAAGACAGAGCTCTAATAGCTGTTTTCACGAGTCAGGATTTCATCTGTGATAGCTGAAAATTTCTTATTTTCCTGGGGATTCAAAATCTTGGGGCAGTGTTATAGCCACAGAATTTTTTTGACATTATGTGGATTGAATTACAAAGTGCATGTCAAAATTTATCTGCTGCAGATGGGCTGGAATGCTAATGTTATATATAGTTACAATGGGCTAGATCTCATTAGGGAGATTCTCTTGTCTATTTAAATATTGAATATCCAACACATCTGTTTTCTTGTACTTCCTCTGCCAAGGGACTCTACAAATAGGATTTCCAAGTCTCTGGTGCATCATTTAGGAATCCTAGTTGTTTGGAAAACAAATGGTAAATGAATAATACTGATAGTATCTGGCAGCTGAATGCCAATTCCTATAACGTACGAAGCTCTTTACAACAGAACTCAGTAGATGCCAAGATTGCACAGCACCTTGCTGGTCAGACCCCGCTGACCAGTGCTCACAGTGGTGTTGCTTTGAGGGCTTCTGGTTTGACCACAGCTTGTGAAGCAAAACTCATCTCTGGAGGGGGATCTGCAAGCGTTTAATCTTGGGTTTCTTGGCCAGCTCTTGATTTTTCCATGTTAAATATTAACCTTGGCACAGTAAGTGTCAGAGTAGAGCAATACCAATAAGATACAGGAGAATACAGAGGAACTGAGTTTGAGTCTTTTTCTCTGTTTAAGTGTCACTACATGACAATAAATTTGGTGACTTCACTGCAAGGCAACACTAGACCAGCACAGACTTAATTGTCTTCCTGGCATCCTTAACACTGTGATGGATTGGCATTAACACCTTTATACATTTCAGACAGATCACTGAACTTTTTCAACTGGCATAAAAATCTGTTCTTAGAAAATCTGGTGGATGTTTGCAGGGCTGCACAGCCCTGTAATGATGATGTAGTTTCTGAAAGAACAAGCAAACATTCATATTTTTTAAGGAGGAAAAGAGGAGGATGAAGGAAGAAATTGAAAGAAGAAGGGCTGAAGCTGCTGAGAAACGCCAGAAGATGCCAGAGGATGGTGTATCTGAAGACAAGAAGCCATTTAAATGTTTCAGTCCTAAAGGTTCATCTCTCAAGGTAACCTCCCCACTAACACCTATAGAGCACATAAAAAGTAATGGGTTTTTATAGTCCAAACCAACAGCCAAACATCAAAAGCGATGTTGAAATACTTGTAATCAGACCTAGAAAACTCCTTTGGTAGACTTAGCCTGAACCCTCTAGCTGAAAGACTTCGTTCATGATGATGAACGGGATGATTGAAAATTAAGAGTTCCTTCCTAAAAATAGAAGTTAGACCGGCAGCTGTCTCTTCTTATTGATGAAGAATCTCCAAAAAGGATCTTCACCTTCAAGAGAAAATTATTTTTGAAACTTTGAGCCGTGTTCCTGTGTTGCTTTAAATTGTAAAGTGCTTTGTGAACTGGAGTAAAATAATAGAATCGTTTAGGTTGGAAAAGATCTCTTAAGACCATTGAGTGAGTGTTCTCTCACTCCTTCCACATCCACAATTATTTTCTTCCTTGCCAGATGCCTCTGTCTTTAAGCATATTCAGCCTAATCATCATTAATTGTAACTGACCCGTATGGGAGTTCTAGCTTATGTCTAATCCCCCTAAAAATAACATCTAGAAGTACTGGGCTGGATTTCATTTTCTTACATAACAAGAAATACAACCTCACCCTTCTATTGCTGCAGGATTTCTGAATGGTCTTTTGTGGCCTATATTATATTAGAAGTGTGATAAATCAATGGAATGGTCTTTCAGCATGGAAGAGGAATCCTGGCCCCACTGAAATTATTGGGAGTATTGTTTTGGAGTTCAGTCCAGTTGCTTTCTCAGCTCAAGCACAAACTGCAGATCTATTAATGTTTTCAAATATCTTTTCCTTTTTCCATTTCATGTCATTAGTCATTTAAGAATCCAGAATGTTTGTCAGAAAGGCCACTTAGTGAGAACTTGGAGAGAAAAGAACCAGGTAGGAGCTCATTGAACCATGAAGTGGATCTCCATGAGATTAAAAATGTAACTGTTGAGTGAAAAACTGCATTTGAACAAAATTAGTTTTCCACTCACAGAGAGCTAAACTTTGATCCAGTCTGGGGATTCAGGTCTGTTTTGGGTCCAGTTCTAGCAAATGCAGAGTCCAAATGCTTTTGAATGGACTTGCCTTTTGCTTCTAAAATACATTTGAACCTGAAATACTAGGACAAAATGCATACAGTTATAAGCAAAGATTGCAGTGCTTCAGGACTTGCTCCGATTAGTTAAACCTGGTCTTGCCATTTTGGTTGCTACAGATGATGTCAATAACAGACACTATAAATGTACAGCTTCTTCCCAGCCCCCCTGGGACGGCTTCCTTTTCTTCTGTTTATTGAGATGTCTTTTATGACACACATTTGGAGCTTTAATTCACAGAAGGCTCAGAATGGAGGAAATTATCCTTGAAAATACAAAGTAAAAAGGATATAGATCCTAATTTTGGAGAAGGTGTGAAAAAACACTGGACTTGGCAGGAGGCTAAAAGCTTTCAGATACCTTTTGTACTGATGCTACACTATTCTAAGTGTATTTTCAGAGGAAAGCTGTCATTTTTCAAATGTTGTTAAGCATCCAAGGTACAATTTTTTTTTTTTTTATGATGACAATTGCTGCTGGGTTTGTGTCTTGTTAGGTAGAAGTTGTTTGCTACAAAACCTGATATATGCAGCTCTACATGTTTTTTCCTCTTTTCTCTGTTTCTCTTGCTGAGAAGTCGGTGATGCTCTACACGTTCCAGTCCAGCGTCTGTGGGTGGCCAGTGTAGATCTGTAATGCTGTAGAAGTTCACACCCTAAACTGTTTCTTGGCCTTCTGTGGTCAAGAGCTGAGGGGAGAATAATCTCACTTTACTAACCTGATGTGAAACTTGTCAAAATCCAGTTATTAGAAGACAGTCTATTTTGTTACCTTTAATTTGGACGGGCTTCTCAGGTTGTTCTCACCTGGCTGGTACGAGGCTTTCTCGCTGTCTGCTCTGCACTGCCCAAGGTATCTTTTGATTTGTTAGGCATCTGGCACGGGTTTTCTCCCTTGATGAATGTATCATCTCGTTAGATCTGCCATGAGTCATGTGAGAATCCCGAGTGCACAGTTGTGGGTGGGTGGTTGGAATTAATCCTGAAAAAAGGGAGGCTCAGTATAAAAACAATGTATGATACATGTGCACATTCTGACTTCTCCTGGGTCACAATCTGGCAAAGCACCTCTTTACTCCTTCCCTGTCCTTCCTGATGTGATAAGCTTTTGGGAAGAAAAAGAAGTTCATAGGAGTGGTTAATGTGAGGAAAGTGGGGCATGCTGATTGCCAAGTGAGCTGCAAGAGCGGAGGAAAGAAGGGAGATGAACTGAGCAGCAGTGTGGCATATTGCCATCCTGTGGATGCTGCATCTGTCCATCAGGAGGCCATGGACTAGCCTGACGTGCAGACTCAGGACTGGGACACAAAAATGTGCAACTCCTCTCCATGTATGACGCAGCTCATGGATGCCCAAATGTAAATGTATGTATACAAACATGGACAAAATATACATACATGCTTATATTTGGAAAGACCTGCTGTGATTGTCTAGTCTGGCCTCTAAAAAAATCACAGCCTATGCAGTGTTGACAACTCCTGTTGTTCTAACTGTTAAATACAGTGTTTCCCTCAAACCTGAGACACCACTTCAGGAGAGCTACCACAGTGTGGGGTCCTCGCAGTGATGCCTTAGGTTTTAACTTCCATATTTTTCAAATCCTGTACTGCCCAGTGTGTAACTCTGAAGTGTCTTGTAGCCTGTCAGCTGCTGTTCTCTCCTGCCAGTTAGACACAACAAAGCCTCTCCAGGCCTGCTCTCCAAGGACACCCGGACTGTCCCAGGCCCAAAATCGGTAAACCAACATCTTTAGAAGGGGGGTGAGCTTGGGGAAATTACATCATTAACTGGGGTTGTAACTGGATAATTAACCCTGATACGCAAATGGACCAAACTTATAAAAGTGTGAAGAACTTGTGACCTGGGGTCCATCTTGGCAGCAGCCTCTGGACTCCCCAGGCTGTACCTTTGAAGGCCCTTCAAATAAACACCTACCTTTATTCCCTTATTCCTGTCCAGTCTCTGTTTTTAGGTGACCTCCTCAGGCATCAGCAGTGACAGCACAAGGGTTGGTTCCTTCTGAGGGGACAGTGAAGAGAAAACATGCCAATACAGGCCAAGTTCCTCACTAGCTCAGGGACAGAAGCATCTTGGATTTCTCAGGGCTGGGTGGACACCCTGTGGGCTGCAGCAATACCAGACTTCTGTTCAGCCTCTGTCCTGTGTCTTGTTATTTTTTTGAAATAAGGACAAAGCCTGGAACAACTTCTGCTGCTCTCCCATCTGCCTCTAGCTTGGGCTTTCCCCACTTTAGTTCATGCAAAATATGATTCATTTGAAGAATGAAATTTCCTGAAAAATCTTTGTTCATTTTGCTTTTTAGACAAGTTCATTCCTCGTGTTTTCTTTGCGAAGGAGGGTTGCTGAGTCCTTGTATTCTATTGTCTCAGCTAATCAGGAGAGAACAGGATATTTCAGCACTAAGTCTCCTCTTGGGGATGAGCTCCACCACTAGAGAAATGCAAAAGCAGCTAGGTGTTGAGGGTGAGGGAGCAATGGCAGGAGGCTGGGATATCCCAGACAGAGATATCCTAAGATATCTCCAGATATCCTAAGATATTCTCTGTCTTTGGAGACGATGTCTCCTGGGAAGCAAGGGCTGATGTGGCAGCCAGCACTCTCTGAAGGCATTGCTGACAGCTGAGCCAGAAGATAGGACTTTTCAGAGACTCTTTTTTTTCCTTTAAAGACCTGTCTTGTCCTATCTCACTATTGCTCTCACTACCTGACAGCTGGGGCAGTGACTGGAAAGAATCAGACTCCACACAATCAGCTCTTCCTAGATGAGCTATTCTTGTGGCAGAGGGGAAACAGAATGGTAAGAACAGGATATGTGACATTTGCTTCTCCCCATCTTTGATGCTGATGGCAGCACTTGGGTCTGGTAGGTAAACTGAGCTGAACTGGCACACTCTGCTCAGATGCTGCTGACAGCAGGAAAACGCAGAACTGTGCTTAATGAAGCAAGAGACTGTGTTATCCCTTATCCACTCAGGGAGGATAAGGAGAAGCCTCTCCCAGGGAATAGCGCTCCAGTGGATTTCCAGCAGGTTCTTCCACTCTTGGATATGAGGCAAAATTATAACACAGGGTTTCCCATGTGTATTTTTATTCCCCTTCCTCCTTGACACATTGAGTCTTCTAAAGATCTGTTTACAAGTTTCTGTTGCATAACATCCAATACACAGTTTAAAACTCCTAAGAATTATGTGAGCTAATACCTTTCGATGAAACAATTTTTACTGGGAATATCCAATGGTTTTTGTTTCCCAAGTCAAGGTCTCATGTTGTGTGTTAACTCATTCTTTCTGGTCCTAATTTAATTAGGGGCTGGCAGGTTGACTTTGAGTGCGTGTGTGTTCTGAAAGTATTCCATGGTGACAAAGCATAGTCCAAGCTATTTAACAAGATCCTGTTAAGATGAACGCAGTAAAAAGATTGTTCTTATTTCCTGGTCTGAAACGGAGGAAATATCTTGCACCTTATGCTAACCACCTTGCTTTGCCTGTTTCTTTTACAGATCTATTTTGTCATACTGTTTACTGTATGTGCCAAACGTTTGAAATTCTTTGCATGGAGTTGGTGTGATGTGCAGTGGATAAATGACCTTTAGATGTTGCTGTGCAATCTAAATGTGTTTGACTTATATGTTGAAAACACCTGTTTTCAGCTCTGTTTCCTCTAGGTGTATTCAGTGTCTGCTTCTGCTATGTTTTGATGAAAATACTCTAGAGCAAATTATCATATTAATGTGCAGAAAATGTGTTATCCCTCCACACAAGACACCTGCTTCCCCAGCCAGAGGGCCTTGCTCAGCTCTAAGGGTCTCGTCCTAACTCTGCTTTTCTATTTTCTGCTTTGCTTTTTCACTCTCCTCTTCTGAACAAGCCCTGACTTTTTCCTGATCCCACGGCTGGTGCCCTGAGAACTTCTGTTTCCAGCGGGTAAAGGAGGACCCCACTTCTGTAGTTTTACTACAACCACGAGAATAATGTCCCTCTTCCCTCCCACCTGTCTCCCTCTTCCCCCAGTGCCTACTCAAGCCTGGTTTTCCTGCTGTGCAGAAGCATCTCTCCTATCTGCACATAAAAGTCGGTGAAGATCCTGTAAATGAATTATTGGGCAGTTACCTTGAGTCCTGGCTCTTTGAGATAGTCCATACTATTTGTCCTTGGTGCCCACCACGGTTTCACTGATGCAGCTGGGGACAGGCTGGGGAGAAACTGGAATTAACTCATCATTTTGATGCATTGCTGGTTATGACCCAGAAATCAGCATTGGGGGAAACTTCTGCTGCACCATAGCAGACGTGAGGCGACGTGTCTTCAGTGACCATCCTCGGTCTGTTTGGTCGCTTTTGAACCATTTCCTTGCTGGTTTTGTGGCGTTGCCGGCTGTATCCCCTTTGGGTGAAGCAGCTGTAACCCGTTCCTGCGGGTGTGCAGGGCTCCTGCCGGTCTCTTGCTGCCACCTTGTGACATTGCTCTGCTGAAACAGGGGATTTGTCCTAGCAAAGCCCATCTTTGCACTCAGGACTGCTTTTAGCTCGCATTTTGGCAACTGAAAGTGTTCATGGGAACGACTCTGTAAGTTGTACGTAAGTTTTAGAGCTTCAGGCGTGCCTCTGAGCTGGATGGGTGGTAGCTGGAGCTCCTCCAAGTGAGCTCGTTTGGCAAATTCTGCACTCAAGGGAACTGCCTGAGTTTTTGCTTGCAAGGGCTTGAGAAATAAACCGTGCATGCCCTTTGATGGGATTGCTGTGGGACTTGGTATTCTGGGAAAGCCTTGGATGCTAAAGGCACTGAAGAGAACCATTTAAAGGAACGGCTGTCACTGCCTTGTTCTAAAGGCGTGAATGCCAGAGCAGTCACGGTTAAAGTAAATGGAAAATGGAGCGCCCCTACTGGGACTGGGGAATCCCCAGGAATCCAGCCAGGCTGATTGTTAATCATTTCAATCCCCTGGAGCTGCTGGCATATATTTTACTTTTAAGTGAAGTTGTAGAGCCTGGGGTGAGAAGTGGAACAATACAATGTGGATGAGACTGGAGGAAGTGCCGTGAAAGTACTTCTTGACCCAGAATACAAATAGATGCACATACCCCCCAGCCCCCAACGTGAAACGTTTTAAAACTTTATTCAGGGATGGAGTTTTTTGTTTTCAAAGTATTGAGAGATTTGACACAAGTCATATGAGACCTTCATGAGTCTTCTTCCCTGGAAACATCACAATATTTTCCTATTTACAGAGTAGAAAATAATGATGAAATGTAAGATAGCAGTTTGTATAATAACAGCTGGTAGATCCTGATTCAGCAGTGACCCTGCCTGAACATGAGCAGGGTTTACTCGGATGGGTTTTTTGGAGCTCACATTTAAATTGTTAGCGTCCTCCAAAAACATGCATGAGGGAGGCTTTGTGGCTGAGCTCCAAACGTGGCCTAATCTGATGTCTCAGCTCAGGAAAACTTTATTAGATTTGCTGTCTGTCTCAAGAGATACATACTTGCTCTTGTGTGGGAGATATGAGGATGACAGGGTTCTTTGTGGATGTCAATCCCTTTCATGAGACAGACTTCTTCCCTTTTCTTCTTTCTGTGTTGTTCATTTATTCTCTTGTTACGTATGAGGCACTGAAGAAATGTGTAGGATGCAAACATTCATGCAGAAAATATATCCACTTTTATGAATCTGTAGCATAATAGGTTCCTATCTATAAAACCTTTGTGTGTGTGAGATTTCTGTTGGAATGTATCTCTTTCAGATTGACTTTGCTGACATTTAAAATGACATTTTAGGCTGGCCTTGCACAGGCTGCCTCTTTATTAACTTTAAACTTAAAGCTTTTGTTCCTCTCTTTTCTAGATAGAGGAGCGAACAGAGTTTTTGAACAAATCTGCTCAAAAGAGGTAAAGCAAAGAAACAGTAAGTTCAGTTCAAACAGCAGTTTGTTTAACTGGAGGCAATAATAATTCTTGCTTTTTTTTCCTCTAACTCCTATAGTGGCATGAAGCCCACCCAGACAGCAGCAGTTGTCTCAAAGATTGACAGTAGACTTGAGCAATACACTAGTGCAATTGAGGTAAGTTAATTCCAGTTAATGGATCTAGTTACTAATGGCTTTTGGGCCTTTAATCAGCCTTTATTTTGCTGTTCAAGAATTGCAGGGATTTTTGCAATCTCTTCTTTAATGTGACTTCAAGAACAAAATGCTTGAGGCACATCTGTAACCAACATGTAGAGATGTATCTAAACAACCCCTCAGATTTGTGTCTTCCCTTCCATGCTGTGATTTACTCTGTTTTGTAAGCTCGCAGCAGCTTTGGAGGATTCAGTCAGCATCGTGAGTGACGGTCACATCCCCCGCTTGGCTGATGAGAGACCTGTCAGCACAGAGCTGATAGTCATCCTGAGCACAGCTGACTTAGCAGCTTGTTTAGGAGAACAAGGAACTGGCTCTGTGCTGCTGGCTGCCACCTCACAGTGAAATTCCTTGGCAAGGACATACTCGGCAGACAGCTAGGGAGTTAAGCAGTGACAAAGGGAAAACAAAATCACATTAAAATGCAGAATTTGGCCCCAGGTGATTTTGACAACTAGTGGTTGATAAGGTGTCTAAGGGCCAGAACTGAGGGCTTTTTGTTTTCATAGTCCATGGTAAAATAGGAGTTTGATACCACTGTATCCAGCTGCCATCTGACTTGAAATATTTCCTTTGCTGAGTTTTTGATTTGTCCACAAGTTGCCAAGTCTGACTTGCTTTGCAGCTAGAGAGGCAAAGCATCACTCATACAGGTTCTTATTCTCATCAAACCCATGATATGTAAAGCGTACAAGAATTTTGAAGAGAAGAAAGAGGAAGAATTTGGTCTGGTGTTTGTAGTAACCGTGCGAAAGACAAACATCCAAACAAAATCCCCCCAAACTCCCACCCAATTCTCCACTCTTTGAAAAAACACCTGGTTTCAAACATATTGTAATTTCTGAGATTTACCCCTGGAATCCTGTGTTGTTCAGTTGTCTGGAACAGATGGAGCAGAGTCTGATGCTGAATGGCAGAGCAGCCTTTCCCCCTGCCTCTGCAAAAGGATTTCCCTAGCTCAGTCCCTAAAAGAAGCCAGCCTTCCAGGATTGAGGTAGTAACTGAGATTGGAAAGCCTTGGAGCAGTTGTGTGCAGAGCTATGGTTTGCCTTGGGTTTTAGAGAGGTAAACAAACACAAAAATAAGGGAGTGCCATTTTCACAGCTGGTGCAGCTGCAAATCGAAAAGGGGAGAGAGTCTCAGTGGCACTTCTTGAGCTGGGTACTCCTCCTCATCTTTGCATGCTCAGTGCTAGAACCCCGTAGAGATGCTGCATTCCCCAGAGTCAAACCACCCTGAAAATCCAGCTCTTAATGCCAAACACCAACTGGCCCCAATTTTTCTCCAGGGCACAAAGGCTTCGAGACCAGCTAAAGCTTCTGACCTTCACGTTCCCGCTGAGGGCGTCCGTAATATCAAGAGCATGTGGGAGAAAGGGAATGTCTTTTCATCACCCTCTGGGACAGGAACACCAAATAAGGTATGTGTTTAATTTAACACAGTGATCATAAAGAATTATGCTCTGTACCTGACCTTGCCATCCGTGTTCATGCGAGTAAGCCTGTCTGTTCCTGGTGACATCACTAGTTAAGAATATCCCAAAGGATCCTGAAGACCTCTGAAATCCACAAGATGGTGTGGCTGCAATATTGAGTACAATGGAAGAATTTAGTGACCTACTGAGCTCAGTTATGAGACATTCCAGAGCCACATCAGATATCTTAGACAAATACATCTGGGTAGTTCAAGCGGAGTACAGAGAAATTCTTTGAGTAGGGCAAAATTCTTTTGGGGAGCAGAGGAGAATTGAATAGGCAAGATAGTGATGATATTTTCTAGATGATGCATGGAAGTATTTGTGAGACCTTTATCTTTTCTATGTAAATCGTTAAAGCAATATTTTCTTTCTATAAATTGAAGCGAGTTAATGAGCATTTATCAAAGGCAGAAAGATGAGCCATGGATTGAAGTGGGTTATTACAGACAGTCATTTAATTTTTAGTAATTTGTTCTAACCTTTTAAAGATTTAAAGTTTTAAAGTTTAGGCCACTTAACTCTTGTATTGTGTGCTTTTTTTGAAAAAAAAATAGTTTAACAAGAGAAAATAAGTAGATTTGGACTGATGTCTCTTCTATTAAGCTAAAGATTTTTGGAGTTTGGGCTTGTGGTGGAAACAGCATTTTTATGTCTGACATTTATTACTAGGGTAGCAGTGAAGTGGAGATGTTTTTGTCAGCCCATGTGTATCATTTTTGAAAACTAGAGGGCAGCAGCACTGTGTAATTCACGGGGGCCACACCTTCAGAGCACGCAGGGTGTCTCTGAGCGAGCCATCGGCTCAGTGAGGACCTCTCTGTTAGGCTTGGCTTTGCTTTTAAACCTAAACCATGAAAAAACAGAGCAAAAGCCATTCTGAAAGTTTTCTGCTTGGATTTTGTCATTTTGCAGGAAACTGCTGGACTGAAGGTTGGTGTCTCCAGTCGTATCAACGAGTGGTTGACCAAGACCCCAGAGAGCAACAAATCGCCCGCTCCAAAACCTTCTGTGAGTAAGCTTGGAACAACCATCTCTCTTCAGTTCTCTCCTCGGGCAGAGGGTGCTTCCTCCACCAGCTGATGGCCTTTGGAGGAGCTCTGCTTCGTGTCCTCTTGGAAGCTTCACGGAGGCCCTCTGGCAGCTGACTGCTTGGTAGTCAGAAAACGGGGAGAGCTCTGAAACAGGGCAGTTCTCACCTTAAAGCTCACAGGTGCTCAGAGAAGCTCTTCTCTGGTGGAGAAGGACATTAATTTATCACCTGTGAAAGGCTTACTGTTAATTTAGAAATTACCAGCCACAGACCCCAGACTGCACACTTACACATGCTTAGGGTTTGGCCCTTGCCCTGTAAAAATCTTCCAAGTACGTTTTAAAACACAGCTGAAATAATTTCGTTCTTTTTGAGCCTAAATGTGACTTCTAAAGAAGGCCCTTTAGCCTGCCCATTATTTCAGCAAGAATCAGAGCACAAAATGCTGTTGAGGTAATAAGCAGCACTGTGGATGTGGGAAGGAGCAGGAAGAGATGACTGTGGGATGGGGAAGGGTAAGGATGAGGAACTGGAATGTAAATGTCCATATTAGATGGATGTTAATGATTGTGATGTTAATGGTTCAGCTTTAGGATTTTGTTAAGGAATGGGTTTCTTCCCATATCCTTGTGCAGTGTTTTTCTGCCAGTCCACCTGCCCTTTATGAAAGGTGCAGCCTGAAAAACACTTTCTCAATTCACACTCCTATTTGTCCTAAAGAGGAGTTTGAAATTTGCAGCATTGTCCACTATAGGATCTGCCTCCAGATTTTTCTCTCTTTCTTTTAAGTTGCCTCTTTTAGATAATGTAAAACTAATCTCTTGTTTTTCCCTCAGCCAACTGTTTCTATCTATGTCTTAATTTCCCTCTTTCTCAATAGATTGTTCTTTCTTCTTTCAATGTCTCTGCTTGAAGGAACGCGTCCTCCTCCTATTCTTCTTCTTTGGGGGTCTGTTTGCTAAGTTGGTCAGGTAAACCTGTTTATAATTGACTATGAAGGTTTATATACATCTATAATGTGTGATTTTTAACGTTTTTTTAGTCAGGATTAATCGAAGGGGACCCTAGAATTTCTTATTTAGCAAATAACTTCTTACCCCCCATCACATTCCGCCAAAATAAAGAAATTTTCAGAATTTTTGTGACCATCAAGATTCTTGTGGGTTTTGGAACAATATTGAATTGAGGGTGGATCAAAGATTGCAGTTTTACTGTGAACTTAAATCACAGATCCCAAATTATTTCAGGACTATAGGAATGGTTTTGTGATATTGTCCACTGCAAGTGGCTTTGTGTTAAAGTCAACTGCAAGTTGGTTGTTTCGTTCCTTCCTCTGTCACTACTGAACTCCTTTTTTGAAGTGGAGAATTGGCTTCAAGTTTTAATGATCAGCAGCCCTCTGGGGCTGCAAATCGTGATCAGTTCTAGAGGATCTCTGCTGGGTGCAAATCCCCCTTGCAGGAATCTCGTTTCCATTCATCACTGAGCATTTTACAGGTAGAAATTCTCATGTGCAGAAAACTCCCTATGGATGGCAAGTACAGAATTCTGGAAGCCATGCAGGACTGGAATACTTTCTGAAAACGAGAGTACTTGTGTCCAAACTTGTTTGAGTCTCTTGTTTGCCATACACAGAGGTAGATATCAATCCATCTGCCTAGCAGATGTCATTTTCATTCGTAGCCCTCCTTTTCTCCAAGAAGCTAATTGACATTTTTATGGAGTTTTGATTAAATCTCCATAATACACTCATTTTCAGAGAATACTACTGTCCTTTAATGACTTTACCTCGTCTGTTTTTTGGTTTTTTTTCTTTTCTGTCGGGCTAGTAATTGGAACATCCTAAGGTTGCAAAGGATGCAGTGGAAATTAAAATGGGTATGAAGGACTACAGTGATAAATGCTGAAATCTGTATTTAAGAATGCAGAGTAGCATCTGCTTTTCTGTTGTATTAAAAGTCCTACTCTACTTTTTTCACAATTTTTTAATAAAATACTTTGATTTTGATATAAAATAACCAAGGCAAACTACTTTTGAATACTGTCCATGAAAAAATTGTGGGGTTTTTTCCTGCAAAAATTTGATTTGGTTTTTTTTGTAAAAATCTGAGGGTGCAGTAACCTTTCACTGCACTCCCTTGGTTGAACACACTGGGTAAAGACCAGTCTGTGCTATATGAAATAGATGGAACCGGATTGGGTTTTGTCTTAAAACATGGGTATGTGTGGAGTCATTTTGTGCAATATAATTCTTCATAGCTGATAGACAATGTAACATTTACCTCTGGTGGATGTTCCTCAACTTCTCTTGTGAGGAAGTTGCATTCTAACTTTTTCTTTCACAGGTGAAAATAAACCTGAACTAATGTTGGTTTCTGTTCTCTGACATTAAAAATACAGGATTTAAGACCGGGAGATGTATCTGGCAAGCGTAATCTCTGGGAGAAGCAGTCAGTGGAGAAGCCAGCTGCTTCTTCTAAGGTAATAACACTTCTGGGCAGTGTTTAGAGCATAATATTCTGTTAATAACCCACCTTTTAATCCATAAAAGAAAGTGCAATGAGGTGCAGAAAGCAGTGTATCACTTTTATATTCCTGTTTGGCAGAGCTGTGTTATGTGTGGACATCTGTCCTTTGTATGGAGTTGATTTTTTTCCTGTTATAAATAGCAATGTTCTCCCATATTGAATTTTAATAATGGCTTTTTGCTTTTTCAAACAGGTATCAGCTATGGGGAAAAAATCAGAGACTAATGGTAAGTAATGCCATAATGCACACATTGCACCAGTTTCTATAGGTTAATACATATTTTACATACATATAACATAATAATATTATTCATGTAATGTTAACATACGTGATTATATGTATATTTAATAAAATCATACATACAATATATTAATAACATACATAAAACCATACAATGCACACATATTGTAATACGTATGATAATATAGAAACATTGCCACATTTTTGCACAGGTGTGCCTGTGTTTTAAAATTCTGCAGCTGTTGACATTGATGCCAAAAACCCCTTTTGCCTTTCAAAAGCTTCATTGCAATATCATTGAAACGTGAATGGTTGAGAAATTGCTTTTGCTGGAGCTGTGCGTCGGTGACTTTTCAAGGCAAAAATAGTTACACTGTTGTCATTTTGAAACCACTGGTTGGTGAAACACAACCCAGTTTTACAGAGAGAAGTCAGCAAAATAGCCCTCCTAGCTTTTTATTTTTATTTTAACCTAAGGCACTCCAAATAAAGCCAGTTAAACTAGTTATGTGGCTGAGGACCAGCGGGGAAGAATGGAAGTTCACTGACCAATTTAAAAGCTTTAAGGATGCTCTGCAACATCCCTCGACTCTTTGCTAAGAGTGAAAGGATCAAATATAGGAAAACTCTTGGTTTTCTGCACTTTAATATGTGTCAAAGTGCACACATTTTTTTAGTGTTTTTATGTAAAGCCAGAGCTATGGTATGCCTGTGAACTTTTCTTTTTGGTTTAGAGTCATGCAAAACAGAATTGTTTTGCTCCTCTTCTCCTTTTTTTAAACCAAAAGTGTCAGGAGAGGGGTTTTTGGGGTCGCTCAGCGTTAGTTCAGCCGTGCTCCCACGGAAGGGGTTCTCCACCCACAGGAGCAGTCCCAGCAGAGGGGTTTGGGCACTGCTGAGCCTTTCCTCAGAGACTGAAATCCTGCTTTTTGTCATCTTGGGGACCCCCTCAGAGCAAGCCCAGTACATGAGCAGAGCAGCACCCAGCTCGTGTCCTGTCGTCTTATGTGTTAACCTAGAGTTATGCCTTTTCTGTTCTAGAGATGTGTTTGGGTTGTTTCAAGCCATATTTAATCTGTCTCTTTCTCAGCAGGTTTGAGACAGTTTGAGAAAGAACCGTAGAAGGCCACTAAAGACGCTGGACCAATCAGTTTGGGGAAAAAAAAAAAAAGGAAAAAGTGCTAAATTGTTCTTTTTATATTTATGTTTATTTACCAAAATGTCTTTTTTTTTGCATTATCCCAGTTAAAACCATGTATATTAGCACTGTATTTAATAATCAGTCTAGACATTCATCAGAATAGTACTGCCTTTGCACAAGAGCCTTTATTCCTAAAGAAACCCATGCTGTGAAATACATAGACTCTCCTACTGACAGTCACAACTAACTATGGATCTGAACAGTGATTTCAACTGGCATTAGAGGTCAACCCAAAACGCATGTAAAGTAAAGTTGCTTGGGAAAGGTGTGCAGTAGACCTATAAAAACAGTGGTTACTTTTGTACTACAGAAGCCTTTTTCTTTCTGCACTTTAGACTAAGGCATGGAAGAAATATCTTTAGTTGACAATGTAATATTTTCTGGAAGTCGCCCATGTCATGAGAAATACTGCATCAATAACGTGTTTTAATTTTTTTTTTGTTTTATACTTTTTTTTTAAGTATCAATTTTTCCATTCTAGTTTAAGTTAATACCTAAATTTGGATGATTATGTTAGCTGACAGCGGTACTGATATTTCTTTTTGTTGTTAGTGACTAGTAATGATTGCAATCTAGAATATATATACACACATAGCTTTACAAAGTTTAGCCTAAAGGCACTACTAATGGTAGAATGCTTTAATATGTGCTAGAGTATTATATTTAGCAATAAACATACATAATTAGCCAATATCACAGCTTAAAAAAAATAAAGACAAAATCACACACTTTTCTGTAGTAAGATTTCATAATTGCCATTAGAGGTATGGTGAGATAAGTATTAAAAGATTTAAATGTCGGTTGCCCAGTAATGGGTAATTAAAAAGAAAGTATAGTTTTTAAAAGAGGAAAAGGTAAGGGTATAGAGGGTCAAAAATAGGTCACTTGTATAAAACCTTGTAGTTTAATTTATATAAAACTACCATAATTAAAAAGAAAAAAATGTAAACAGAGTTGGAGCTTGTTTCAAAATGACTGCACACTAAATCTTGCCATCCATCAGTGCCGTACACCAGGTCCACCGAAAATGAAGTAAACCTCTATCTTTATAATGCTTCTTTTTACCTCTCTCTCCTGAATATCTTATTTACAGATGTTTTCATTTGTATATAGCAAACACATGGCTATAAGACGTCAGCTTGGTTTGAATTTACATGCCATACAGTTTAGCATTTACATCCTACAGTGTATGGGTGGCATAAACTGAGCAACTCAAGTAGCCCCCCGAGCGTGTTGTTAACAGCTTTGTTGTGCATTACAAACCCCCAGGATCTCCCTTTTCACCACTTCCATGTCTTACAGCATCTGACTTCTTCCCGAAAAAACGTAATGTTATATTTCAACCCAAGGCTGAGCTCCCCGGCTTGGCTGAAACATCTTGTTTACATACAGAGATGCACGAAGTTATCTGTAGGGGGTGAAACTGTGCCTGACATTGTCTGTGAGTTGTCATGTTTTTTGTTTGGGGGTTTTGTAAACACTCCTCTGAGTCTTTCAAATACATCTGATAGCTGCAATAAAAACAACTTGTTCAAACAATGTATTCTGAAACTGCATCCACAATAAATGGAATATTTCCATTGGCAGCCCCCTGTTTGTTAATGAGTAGGAATGGACCAGTTGTTGTAAGTGGGATAGGAATTGTGCTAAGTCCCTGTGAGGTAAGGTAATGAACCCTTAAGTACCTCTCTCCTGATGTACTGTCCTTCAGGAGACAGACAGATCGTAAAACTGGCGGCTTTAACAAATATCTTCCCAAGGTGGGGGGAGGGAAATCGTCTTAATTGTCATACTGATCAGTTCAGGACAGGAGCTGAGCATCATCTGGAAGGCAGTGTGCTCAACAAAAGGGTGCAGCTGCCTGCTTCCCTGCTTTGAAACAAGTTTTCTGAGTGAAAGCCCCTGCGTTTCTTCTGTCTCCCTCAGTGGAATGTGCTTCCAGGCTTGGATGATCCCAGGGACCAAGCGTGGGGAGCTGCAGGCTCTGCTGTCATCCCCCTGTGCCCCCTCATTTTTGCCCTAACAGTAGTACAGCATGCAGTGCCCTACTCCAAGCAGGACACGGTCATCCCAAAGAGGCCCCCCAGGCTGCTGCCAGCTCCACGGGAAGGCTGCAGCAAGCACAGCTTTCTGAGCTACTGGGGGAGAAATAATTGGGTGCTGCGTGATTTAACCTGCAAAGAGCTGGAATGCTCGGGAGCGTGCCTGCTCCAGCCTGCAGGGCCCGGCTGCGTCACCGCGAGCTTGGCTGAAGTGACACTTCCCCTTGCTGAAGGTGGTAAGTTTCTTCTGCTCCTGGTTATTGCCTTCTTGAGAGCGTGGAAGTGTGCCGTGCACAACAGGGTTTGTTTTTAGGAGGTGCTGGAAAAGCGGCCATGGTTTGCTCACCCCTGGCAGAATTCACCAAGGACAAATCCCGGTGGCCGACTCAGCAGCACTGCGAGGTTTCTTGGTGTTTCAGTATCATTGTGAAGCGATGGTTTTTCAGACAATACCAGATCATGGTTGGCGTTCCTGCTGCTGACTCCACATTCCAGCCAGACTTTCTCTTATCAAAATCTAGAATGCCACAAAGCAGCTTGGCTTTGGCCTAGCAAAATCTATCGGAAAATATTTTAGAGCAATCTCAGGGTTGGCTTTGGTGTTTTTGAAGAAGAGTTTTTCCATGCTTTCCTTAGATAAAGCCAGCATGTGTCTGAATGTAATATTCTGGATGCTGCCAGCAGAGTTGCAAAGAGACAAGTTTATATTTGAGACTCCCAGTCTGATGTTGGAGGGAGCCCTCAAGTTCAGCTGGCTGGATTTTACTGTGAGTTATCACTGCCTATGATGCTGTCTTCAACCCTTACCACTAATCACACAGGAGTTCAGTTTCTAGGTATTCAGAGGAAGGGCTGTGTGAAGTAACAGTTACACCTTTTTCTTCAGCTCCTAGCTAGAGCCCAATCCTGTTTTGAAGCATAAACCACAAAGTGATCTGTGCATCCTGTCCTCGAACAGGAATTACAGAAATTTATTTCTATCTGTATTAAAATTTGTAAAACCCCCAGGCTTCAGGAAAACATGCCTAACTATATAAAACAATTCAAGCGCTACACTGATCAACTTTTGTTGTTAATAAAACTTTATTCATGTAAGATTTTAAAGCATTAGAGATACACTCTATAAAAATCACAAATATAGAAAAAGCACTGTAATTAGAGCATTCTTTGACAGTGACTCATGAGCCAGTATGACTGACCACACTGGAAGTAAAGTATAAAAACTCCACGTAAGTATTTTTTTGGTAAACATGTCTCTAATTAAGGAAGACCAGATAAAAAGGAAATGAAAAGACATTGCCTTTTTACTCCTGATCAGAACCAGATTTCTGCTAAGCATCTTTCCAAAACCCCCACTCTTACTGCTGCACTCTTACAGCAGTTAGTGGTCTCCTCCTTAAAAAAGGAGGAAAAGGTAACTGCACATAAGGATTACCACGCACAGAAGAAGAAATGAAGATCAAGTTAGAGAGTGCATCTTTAATCTGGAAGGAATTAAGTGGAGGTCTTGCAGGAACCACTGGAATTCAATACTCTGCTTTGAATGGGTAGTCCTTGTGATTGACAGCTCTGAAAAGAGAAAGACCTTGTCATTCAGGTACTGCAGAAAGTGTCCTGAGCAGCATTTCCCTGTTGCAGTCTCCCTCCCTCCACTGCCAATGCAGTCAGGCTCTGCAGCTGTCATTAAATGGAACACAGGCTTGTGAGAAAGCCCCTGGAACACCAATATGCTGAAGGGAACACTCCAAATGAACCTCCCTCCTGATGTTCCAGGACATGCCTCATTACCTGGGGCCCAGGCTTTAAAGTATGACCTCTCCCTGGTTTTGGTCATGTTTATTTTCAAGATGGGGGGGATGAAAATACAGACAGAAATAGGACTAATGGATAGTAAGGATGATAAGGAACATACTGGAGCACTGGAACTGCCCTCCAGTTCCTGTTGAAGGTGAGGATGACATCCATCTCCTTTTTAGACAGTTCAAAGTCAAACACCTAGCAGGGAAAGAGAACACAAAAAAGGTCCTTTTAGTTCATGAGTAGTTAGCTACTAAGTGTGCTTCATGCACTTGTGGCTTGAGGTAGGAACACATGAAGCACAGTTAAGCAATCCTCTTATTTCTCAGGCAAATAACAACCCTTGAAGTCATCAGGACAGTCCTTTCCTTTCCGAGGTGCTGTTCATAGCAAGGTCTTACATTTCAGGGTGGCTGAATGCCGACACCACTGCACTTTGTGTTGTAATGCACAGAGAAAATACTTCAGGTGCTCAGAATGTGTCACAAATGCTGGAATTAGAGGTGAATTTTCTGCTACAGGAGAAGACTGCTGGGTATCAACTGCAAATAGTTGCCTCACAGTTAATCATCTAAGAATTTTTGCTAGGGGTTCATAGGAGAAGTAACTCCAAACCCTATCACCATGGATTGAAAGCAACACAGAGGTATTATATAAGATGCCACACCTGAGCAAACATCCAGCTAAACTTCACTGCCAAGGAGAACCACAGCCTCAAAACAAACTGTAACAGGTCTGCTGTTCACAGCTTGTTCCTTTACACCCTAAGGACTTGCTAAGCGTTTCCCCAAGGGCAAGTCCAAACCTGGGGCTCCCTTCCCACACCAGCAGAGCTCAGACAACCCTGGTGTAAACAACCTCTCTCCTAGCAGGGACAAAATGCTTTTCCCCAGATGCTTTGGTAGCGCTGAGCCCCAGTGTTCAAACCCCCATACTCCGCTTCCAGTGACTCTTAGGTGCTGCTTGGAAACACAGAGAGGCTGTGGGTGTGGGTGCCTGTCCTGCCTAAAACCATGTGGCAGCATTTCCAAAGGCAGCTTCACCTTCATGTTTTCCTCAACACGGTGTGGCTTGTCAGACTTGGGAATGACAATGATGTCTCTTTGGATCAGAAAGCGGATCAGGACCTAGGAAAGAACAAGGAGGAGCATGAATGCAGAGGTGCCAAGAAACCTATTCAAACACATTTTTTGGATTTTTTTTTTTTTAAAATAATTTCTTTTTCTACAACCATAGTCTTTGCAAGACTACCAGTTTGCACACAGGAGTTTCATATGCCAGGATTTGCTCACATGTTTGCCAGTAGACTGGCAAAGTGTAATTGTTTCTGGCCTGTAATTTTCTACATTGTGGCTTTTCCAGGATTTGTTTTCCTTTTGTTTAGTGTAGTAGCAGGGGGAGAAAAATTATGAGGCTCTGGCTTGTATTATATATATATATTTTTTTTTTTTATATATATATATATATATAGACCCAGTGGGTATAATGATACTACAGATTATTTTGGGCTCACAGGTAAGTGCCTCACAAAGGTTCAGCTTTTGGAAGTCCATAAAAGGGAAAACATATTTATAGAATTTAAAAGCCACCCCCTCCCCCCTCCAAAAAAGAACTGTTGCATACAATGTTTTTGTCCTGCTCTCTCTTAAAATGCGATTGTCTTTGAGTGCATGTCAACATGTGGCTTTGTTTGAAGTGCAGTTTCTGCACACCCCAGGCAACAACTCATTAGTGTGACTAGCAAACTAATGGATTAAAAAAAAAATCTTCAATAATTGAGTAGCTTTCAATACTTCTTTGTGAACACGAGCAGATAGGAGGCAATCGAATATGTCTACAAATTACAGGACTCCTCTGAAGAATAAATTAGCTGGAGAAAGGAATAAAAATTTAGGAAGGTGAACACCTGAGGTAAGCATGTACCATTGCTGCTCAGTTCACTCCAAAATGTGGCATGCAAGACCTCCTTGAAAACAGCTGATAATTTTTGTCAGTGCTGTTAAGAACTTGGGCAGAACGAAGAGTCAAGTTTAGCCCCATCATACTGCATCTCTAAAGAGAGCAGCATCTGCTAGGACTGGCTTGTAAGACATCTGAGGAGGAGGAATAGTTTGCTCTGACAATCCCACTTACCTGGGCAGGGCTTTTATGGTGTCTAACTGCAATGTCTTTAATCCTGGGATCCTCCAGCAGCGTGGGTTCCCCTGGCTTAGCCCTGTTAAAAAACAGAGATACTGGTGGTAGAAAGGCAATAGTTTCCCTGCAGGAACATTGTGTGACATAATCTGCATAAAAGCAACAGCACTTTCCTCATTTTACCTGTATTATTTACTTAATTTTCTAATAATAATAACTTTCATAGCTCAAGCTGCAGCTGCACTGTTTTGTGTACAGAAAGGCTGCGATGCTCGCTTACCATGGGCGGTTTGGGGAGCCCAGGGGACTGTATGCAGTCACAGCAAGCCCTTTGGATTTACAGTACTTGAGCAACTTTTCCTGGGTCAGGTATGGATGACATTCCACCTGCAAGCACAGAAAGGTGGTTGATAAAGAGGCAGACTTCGCTGGGCTGCAGAGTGTTACGTTTTAAATCCTCTGGGGTCACGGAAAATGTTAAGACTTGACTTCCAGCATCATGATTCAAATCTATCTTACGAAAAAGTTATTAATGTCACAGCAGCATCTAGAGGCCTAGCAGAGAACAGACCTTTCTTTGTGCTATGTATTACCCACAGAAAGCAAAAAATAGATGAAAAGAGTGGAAGTGTTATCTGTGTGTAAGCTGGGAAATGAGCCTTCCTGGACTACTGCAGGGCAGGATTGCATCTTCAGAGGGGCAGCTCAGAATGCCTCAAATTTATTTTTTCCTCTGATGCACCCAACCTCTCCTTGCCTCAAAGAGCCACCCTGATTCCTGAAGAAGCCTGGGGAGACGATCTGAGCTAACCTAAGGAAGCAAGATCATGTTGCAAGTAGATGTTTGGGTAAGATGTCCTTGAACTGAAAGCAGCAGGAGCTCCATGGGGATGCTACTGAGCTTGCCACAAGCCATGGCATGGCCACAGGGCTGTGTCTGTGCTGCTTCACGTGGCCCTGTGCACACACCCAGCTGTTTCTAAACACTGGAGCTTTGCTACCAGGCATGGTGATGATGCCATGATGATTTTTTGCTTTTTCTTTTATACCCTTTTTATATGGCTTTTATGTATTCTTAGTGCTTTTAGCCCACACAGTTATAATGCTTAAAGTTTGATAACTTCCCTCAGACCCAATATCCCGTTAAGCCAAGAGCCCAAACACCCTGGAAACCCCAGACCCCGAGGGCCTCTCCAGAACACATTCTGTAAACAAAGCCAGGCCCAGCCAGGGGAAGGTTCCTCGCTGAGGGGTCTCGCTGGAGTCCCTCCCTGGGGAATCTTTGATAGATGTGCTAATTAGCAAGGCCTATAATTGCACACACATCACATCGTGGGGGGCCATTTCTCCGGGGGGCATTTCGGGGTGCATTTCGATGTGCATTTCGGTGCACCTGAGGGTCCTTCAATAAATACCGAGGTAAAACCCTTTTTCCTCTTAACTGTGTTCAGCTCTCTTAATTTTGAGACCAGGATGAGAGACATCAGTGACACGAAAAACGTGTACAGTAGTTTACTTAGACCTGAACTAGTGTGGGGATTTCCCTGGATATTCCTCATTGGGAAGAGATGAGCATTCAGCACCCTCAGATGAATGCAAAGAAGTTGCAATATGGAAGAAAATCAGAAGGTCCCTAAGCTGCTGCTGTCCTGTGATTACATTCATGAGGTGTGTGGTGAGAATTTGTTATGTAATTGTACACTTCAACCCTCCTTTCTATAATGAAGTTGAGTGGTTTATGTTGAAAAATGAGTAAGTCCAGTGCATCCCAGCATAGTCCCATGCTGGTGCAGAAACTCACAGTGGGGATTTTGCTGAATATATTTAAGACTACTCTAAATATATATTATAGGAATTTATATAATAAACATATATAATATAAATTTTATATTATTTATATAGTACATAGACATTATATTTATATTTTATATGAATTTAGGCATACTATATATATATACACACATACATTTGTAATATATTTAGGAATACTTCTAAGTGGAAGGTTCCAACCTCATGGAAAGGGGTTGGATCTAGATAATCCTTAAAGTACCTTCCAATCCTAACCATTCTATGATTCTAGACTGCAAGGTTAGCTGAGGAATGGAAATAAAATTCTCACCTGGAGCATTACAGGCTTGTGCTTCAGTCCTGGCTTGTTCAAGAGTCTTTCAATCTGCTCATGGTTAAAGTTGGAGATACCAATGGCTTTTACCAGGCCACAGTCCACCAGCTCTTCCATGGCCTAATGAGTAAGGACAACCAAGGTGTGGGAATGAGTTGGTGGTATTATTGTCAAACTACATTGTTTTATTTCTCTCAAGCTTGTGAAAAAATGAGCAAACAACTTGTGCTAGATTAGATTACATAAAAGTATCTCAGTTAATAAAAGAAAATAGAATTTCCTAACTGTATGCAACACCCAGTAAATTAACAGCCACGCCTGGATTAACCTAAAGGGTTGATTCTACCACTGTGTGTATTCAAATATTTTAGCCACAGCACCTACAGTGCTGATAGCTTCCTCCTCTTTAGCCTTACTAAAAACATCCCCTTCTTGCTTCCCAAAACAAGAGACAGAAGCAGCTATCTGGTTGAAATACAATGCTGTGTGGCTGTCCTACATACCCAAACATATCCCTCACTTTCATTTTGCACACAGATCTCTGCTGCATCTTTAGTGGTGATACCTGCTCTAAAGAGCAAATGTTTACTTACCTCCCATGTGTCCAGAAAATCTGTGTCACTGGGAATACTGTGACCCTTGTCATCCAGGGGATGCAGCTCTTCACCAGCCTGTTATTTCAAAGCAGATAAAACACAGACTTTTTAAGAGTTGAATTTTCTACAGTGTACTTTTCCTACAGCACTTTTGACTGCATTTACAGGCAGCGAGTTGGCAGGTTGTTTAAACATACTGCATTAACTAAAAATGATGTGTGTCCATTAACATTCTCTTTTGGATGAGAGCCATATTTCTCAAAATCAGTCCCTACACACAAAGAGTGTGGGGATTAGTAACAATTATGTAACTTGGGCAGACATGGAGAGAAGGGAACAGACACTCCCCAGCTCCTTTATTCTCGTTTTTTATTTATTTTACGTGGATGTGGACTGGGGGAAGAAGCACATTAGTTCTGTGCTATGCCTCATTTTTCACTGTTGGTTACTTGAGAGCAAGCCAACACCTCCAAAACCTGAGAAGTCCATGCTGTAACCACCATCTTGTGCTGGTTACCAGAAGACCCGGGGTGCTCACACCTACATCTGTCTCATTCCAACAGGCATGAAAAGCCAGACCCCTGTGCTAAAACACACCACTGCTAAGTGACCAAATGCTTGCTAGCACTGGGTTTAGGGGAGGGCCAAATGAACCCCAGATCCCAGCTGTGTAATGAAGATGGGAGACAGCACAGAGATGGGAGAATGCACCGTGTTCCTGGGCAGCTAAGGAGGAAGGGTGTGGAGAGCAGGACTACCTTGAATCCCATCGGGTAGTGCATCAGGTAGAGGTCGAGGTAGTCCAGTTGCAGTGCAGCAAGGCTCTTCTTGCATCCTACCTTAACCAAGGACTTCTCATGGAACGTGTTCCACAGCTGTGGGGAGAGACCAAGCCCAACTGTCACTTTACAGCTCCCACCAGGCAGACCAGGGGACAGGAACTTCTCACTTGGTGCTCTGGCAGGACAGCTCCCTCCCCACTTAAGTCAGGACGTGCTGGAGATGAGGATGTAACATTTCACTGTTAGGTAGGACAAACATACCACAAAGCTGGCAGTCATGAAGGTGGAATCAGGATTCCCACTTATGAAAAGAGATTTTCAGATGTAAATGTAACGCTCTGGCAAGTGTATCTGACACGGCAAAGCTGTAAATGTTGCAATTACTTTTTTCCAGCCTGAGTTTTGAATATTGAGCAGCTCATAGCTACCTTCCTTCTGTCCCTTCAAACTATCCACAGTGTCCGCAGCTGCCAATTTTACTTCATCTTTGAAATCAAAATTCAAGTTGTTTAAATAGAAGAACTCACAAGTAATATTAAATTAAACCATGTTCTTTAACAAAAACAAAGCTTAATGTGGAAAATCTTAGTTATATGCAAAGTTTTCTGGTTTTGCTGGTGAAAACCCCAAGATGTAAATTTATTAGTTGAACTGTTCTTTTTGGTAAGGAGCACTTCTGAGACAAGTGGATGAGATAAAGGAATGAAGAAAACACATATAAATTACTTTGATTTCTGTTCCCTTTCAGGATTACCATTTGTATATGACACAAGTTTTCAAATGTCTTGCTTAGCACTGATTAATTCAGACAACTGTCTTTCCCCCCCCCCCCCCCCCTCTTTCTTTTTGTGCCCTCATTCTCNAATATAATATAATATAATATTCAATATAATTGACTTAATCGATGTGAGGAAATTATTAGAGGAGTAATAGCTGTGCTATCTTTCCTAAATTGTCCGTGGTTCCTGATAAAGCCAAACTGCAAATACAGGATGGAACTTTTAAGATGCAACAAGAAAACCATGGAGTGAATTTCAGAGAAGGGAACAGGTCCCTATGTTACTTTCCAGGTACAACAAGGGTTTCTCTGCAAGAAAAGCTGAACGCCCCGATAATCTTTGATCCTTGTACCTTAGTGACAATGAAGAGGTCTTCCCGTTTCACAGCTCCCTCCTTGATCTTCTGCTGGACTGCGTTCCCTATCTCATTCTCATTCTGGTAGAAGTAGGCACAGTCGAAGTGGCGGTAGCCGGCACCGATAGCAAACTTCACCACCTCTTCCACCTTTCCCGGGGGAGCCTGAAAGCAAACAGAAGCCAACCATGAGCTCTGCCGTGTCCTCCTGCCGGGGCTCGGTGCTGTAACAGCTCCACACAGTCCCTCTTTCCAGCTGCTCCCGGAGTTTCCTCATCACCTGCATTTAGCTGAAATCCAGCGGGGTTTCCAAGCAAGCCGCGTTTTCGCAGGAACGGGCACAGAGCGGAGTTTGTTTCTGCAAGGCTTTCTGCCACTGCCAGCACCGCAATATCCACTGTCATTTCCCCTGTTTGCTCCCTGTGTTGCCCAAGGAGTTTCGCCACTTCACCTTCCCCAAAACCGTGGTCAGGCCCCGCCTCAGACCGCGACCCCACCCCGGCGCCGCAAGCCGCTGCCGCTCGGACTTTTCGGTCGGTTTCTTTCGCTTCCCGTCTTTTTCGTGCCTCCTTCCACCTTCTCCAGCCCTGAATTTACACTTTTAGTTTCCGCCTTTTCCCCTCGCCTCTGTCTCCCCGCGGCCCCCCGGCCCCTGGCAGCCCGCCCGGTTACACAAGCGCGGCCGGGCGCTCCCCCCACGGCCCCAGGCGGGGCACCGAGTCCTCTGTCGGAGTTAGGGGTGGTTCCTTCTCTATTTTGTTTCTTTTTTCTGACTTTGTTTCGCATCCCGGCGTCTCCCGCCAGACCCCCGCCCTGCCTCGGTACCTGCCAAGTGCCCAGCCCCAGGGCGGGTATCTTCATCTTGTTGCTGAGCTCCACGCGGGGGATGGCCATGGTGCCGCTGGTTGTCAGTCCGTCCGTCCGTCGGTCAGAACCTGCCCAGCGCTGCCCGGGGCCGCTATAAAGAGGGGAGCTGCCCCGGCTTCGGCTCCGCCTCGCCCCACGCCCAGCTCCTCTCCCCGCCTCGCCGTACGCGGCAGACACGAGATGCCCGTCGGCATGAGGATGCAGAAAGCCTTGGCGCTGATTTCGCTGTTTGTTGGAAAATCAGCAGCCTGAGAGCAAACGTCTCAGCCGCGGACTCGGCGCTCTGTGCGTGTTCTGCTCTGCAGCGGTGGCATCGCCACCCTTGGAAGCGCTGGAAAGGTGTATGGATGCGGCACTTGGGGACACGGGTTGGTGACAGACAGGGTGGTGCTGGGCACCGGTTGGACTCGACGGCTTTAGAGTCTTTTCCAACCTTAATCACCCTATGGTACTGATGGCTTTTCCTGGTCTTGAAATTAA
>VXBT01002601.1:1026334-1164173 GCA_013400235.1 Oriolus oriolus
CCCCCCACCCAAGGGACCCTCCCCCTGGATGGGCCTGTCTTTGTTTACAGAATGTGTTCTGGAGAGGACCTTGGTTTTCTTGGGCATTTAGAATATTTAGTCTCTAAACTTAACGAAATACTAGGTCTAAGGGGAGTTATCAAATTTAAAGAATTATAACTTAAAGAATTATAACTAAAGGCACAAGGAATATATAAAGCTGTATGAAAAAGTGTATAAAAGGGGTATAAAAGAAAAGCAAAATATCATCATGGCATCAGTACCACAGCTGAGAGACCCTGATGGGTGCCGGGAGAATTTCTGCATGAGGCAATGGGTGTCCATTGGAGGATTTTCTCACTCTCAAGTGGTGGCAAATGGACTGAAACTTTCATATTTTTTCCTCAAAAATATTAGGCTCACCTGCTGTTCACAGAGGAGTTCATTAAAAGGGAGTGTGGCCTTACCTTTTAGCTCAATTCTGTGTTCCCTGTCTTTGCAGAGCGGTGGGCTCCCTGCGGGACCACTGCCTCAGTCTGTGTGAAAGAATTCCCTGGCCTCCAGTTAAAATTTCACCCAGTGCTGGTTGGGTGTCAGAGGCTGCAAAAGGGATTTGTGAGCACAGCTTGTCAACAGGTAGTGCTTTAGCCCAAATAACCCTCCTGCTTTTTGCGGAGGGTGAAAAGGCTGATATTTAAAGGTGGCAGGAGGCTTTGTACAAGTGCAGTGCCTCAGAAATCAAGAGCCAGAGCCTGGAGGGACTGGGCTGCTTAGCTGGCAGCTCTCTGGGAGAAAAGATGCTTCACACTAGGAAGCTGATATAAATTCAGCACCCTACCTTAGGCATCTCACATGTCACAGAGATTTTGGGGTTTGTTATCACAGTAGGGATGCTTTGCTGCTTGAGTCTACTTTTCCTTATATTGCTAGAGGCAAATAACTGTGAATTATTGAGCCACTAACCCTGATGTTTGATGTGATTTGTTAAAATTTGTGTGCATTTGCATTATCTGAACTGCTTTTATAGGACAGTATTTTCAGTTGTTTGGCATGCATGCATGTTCTGGGTTTAAATATAAACAAAACCTCTTCCTGCTCTCCTTGGCCTGGTTTCCAAGCCATTGGCTTAACGAAGCTTTATTGTCATCTTTCTGTTGCCTTGGATGTCATCACACGTTCCAGAATGGAAAAAAAAAAACCCAAACTGATATGAAACAGAGACAGAGAAGCAGGGAATCAGATTTTTCAAAGTGGCTCATAACTCCAGTATGGTCAAACAAGAGCAGTGAGAGGAGATGTCTTCTTTTGAAAACAAACATGAAAAAAACACATGGATCAAACAGCCCCACCCAAAAAAAGAAAAAGACAAAGCTACTGCAAGAAATGTGATGAATCTGACAGAAAAGGAAGATTTACCACAAAAAAAAAAAGAAAAAGAAAAAAGTCTGTTGAAATTTTATAAATTTAGTAATGGTACATTGTTTTTAAGGCCAGAAAGGGCCACACTCTTCTTCTCATACTGATCTCCAATTACACCGAAAAGATTTTACCCCAAGCCTATGTCATATCCATATTGCTTAATGTTTTATTAAAGGCACTTGGGCACTACAGCAATAGGAGCTGACCAGAAAATTCTGAGACTGAGCTATTAAACTTACCTTTAATTGCAACAAAGCTTGGTCTGGAAGGTATAAACCACACATGATTGCCTTTTTTTTTTTTTAAACCCATTTGTTTAACAGAGCCATCAACAATTTTCCTCCCTGTAAATCTTTATTCGAAGACATTAATGATTTTGGAGTGAACTTCCTGCAGGCCAGGGAGGAGCAGGGAGAGATTTTGGCAACTCAGCCACAGCATGGGCTGGCAGAGGAGAGCTGCTGGAAGGACTCTGTGATGTGTACAGGCTTTTCTGTTCAAACGTTTTTGTTCTGATTTCTTTATCTGCATGGAGGAAGTTAACTCCTCATTTAAAGCCACATAAAACCTGACTTTACGAGCGTTTAAAAGGCTTTAATTATTTTTTAACTACTGTTATTTGCTGGATGCAGTATGGGTGGTGACTGAGGCCCATCCACCTCAACTTTTTTCCTGAGTCATGATGATTTCACTCCCTGCAAAGCCTGGCAGCTCCCTTGGGCACCCTGCCGTGCTGTTTCATGAATCAGAGTGTGCAGATACAGGTGGTGACTCGCCCATAACCTTTTTATGGGTCTCTGTCACCAGACTGGAAGTTTCCCAGTGTTTGATTTGGAGCTGTCCCTCCTTTAGAGTGACTCTTCTGGAGAGTAATGGTGCTCCTTCTCGACCAGCTTTTGCTGAAATGCAAAAATGCAAATCTCTTATGTGGACACTCCAGTGCTATTGGGAATGTTTTGTCTAGACAGAAGCATAGAACCATTAAGGTACCATTAAGACTATCAGGTCCAACCTTCAGAGATGGAAGTTTTTTTAGGTTGAAAGCCCCAACATGAGTCAACCTTGCTGATAGTGTTCCTTGGGGAAACAATCTGCATTATTTTCCTGAACTAATGCTGAGGAGCCTGTCACGAGTGCCTTCTCTTGTATAGCTGACAGAACATTGCAATGCACTGATTGCAACGATAGTGAAACAACAAATGTGATTCTCTGGACTGCTAAGAAGGTAAGTATTGCTGTTTATATTTCAGTAAAACTTGGGTTTTTTTTCCCTGTGAGTCTGAAGGCATACTGGGCACCTTTTCAGAATATGCAGTGGGTGAAGACTGAGACACAGCACAGAATCGTGGAGTGATGAGACGGGAAGGGACCTCTACAATTCATCTTGTCCCTCTTCCCTGCTCAGGCAGGGCCAGTGAGTTGCTCAGAGCTGTGTCCAGATGGGAGGCACCACAACATCTCTGGGCAAACCGTGCCAGTGCTCAGTCCCCTTTGCAGTAGAAAAGTGTTTTGTAATGGTGGAGGGTCCTTCCTCTGTCTCACTTTGTGCCCACTGACTCTCCTCCTGTCACTGGGCACCACTGAAAAGAGCCTGGCTCTGTCCTCTTTGCCCTCCCCTTCAGGTATTTATAAACATTGACAAGCCCCCCTCGAACCTTCTCTCCTCCAGACTAAAGATCCTCATCTCCCTCAGTCTCTCCTAACAGCAGGGAGGATTTAATCCCTAAATGCTCACCTGTGCTTTGGCTGAGTCACTTCCCTGTCACGCCCTGGGCAGCCTGGCAGCCCTCCCGGGGCACCCAGCCCTGTGCACCCCCAAACTGCAGCCTGTGGCTGCGGGCAGGCTAAACGTGGCAGTGCCGTTCAAAGTGTAGCTGGCACTGTGCAGGAGGTGACCATTTCGCAGGGGGCCTCCTTGTAGGATGCCTGTGGAAGCCACAGCACCCAAATTTTTCCCTTTTACACCCTGTCACGGTCTTCAGTGTGGTTCTGAATTGTTGCATGCTCTCAGCCTTTCCCTAAAAACAACAGTAAACAACCCCCAATAACTTAGAGCAGGAAAAGTCTAGTCTAACTGAGACAGAACTACTTCCATCAGTCTTATTTGCACTATGTCATGTTCATGGATCTGGCCATGTCAGTAGGAAGTGGTACATCAGCACTGAGGAAAGTTTTTATGTGAGAAAGACATTTCTAAAATGCTCTGATTGATTCCCCCCTCCACGAGTGCAACGGACAGTGCCCAAATTTATCAGCAAGCAGTGGATTTTCAGTGCTCACTAAAATAATTTCCCTGCAGCAGCAGTGGTAGCAAGACACCAATTTTAGTAAGACTGAAGTAAACTTTTCACCAAAACTCCAAGTCCAGGGTTAGAAATTCCTTGGAAAGAATCACCACAGCTACCCTGCATGCCAAGCTATGTCCTGTTTCTCCCGTGTGGTGGTGTATTTGCTCCCCTCTCTTTGGGGCTGCTCTGCAGCCTTAGGGATTCCTGTTAGGTCCTGAGCGAAGCCTTTTGAGCTCTCCTGGACCACACTGGGCTGTGCCAGCACCTCCCTGTGGGTGGGATGCCTCTCAGAGCTCACGAGCCCTCAAGTTTCTGATTCTTGGAAGGCTGTTGTCAGAAGTTGGTGACAGGGCCTGGGCTGGTATCTCCATTCCTCCACCCACTGAGAGATGCAAAGGCATCCGGTGTGAGCATCTCAGTGCACTTGAGGAATTTTTAACAGATACCTTTGCACAGATGGATATGGATATCTGTGGATACTGAAAAGCTGCTAGGCAGAGAAGTTTTCCATCTCCTTGCGCTGATTCTGTGGGAATTTTCCTTTGCTATGCAAGCTATGTAAACAGTAAGATAGGGTTTTGTAAATAACTCTCGCACCTGCTGTTTCACTTATATTTTTGGTACAGTAACACAATATTTTTAAATGGACGCCTGGTGCTTCAGCCTATCACCTCAGGACAGGTGTGGACACTGTCCAATTGTCTTTTGGAATTAGGATATATAAATGATATTGTAAAATTAATAAAAAATTCATTCTCTCACTGGACTTGCTTGCTGCTGCATCTCTGAATTCCTCCTAAGCCTGCCACAGATATCTCTGTGTCTGTGTGTGCATGCAAATGAATTGATTCAAATACCCTCTCAAGTACAGTAGGAATGGTACTATCTTGAGTCTGTAATTAGGTCACTCTAGTAATTGCAATAAATCCTATTGAATCACTTTATAAATATTGAATTAGTCAATGATTAAGTGCTGGTAAGCCCTTTTGCACCCTTACCCTTTGCACCTTTACTGTTTTGCATCCCTGGTCTGCACGTAAATTATTCTGAACTGATTCTAATCCGATTTTCCTTTGTGTGCTTCACCTGTGTAGTAAGTAAGGGAGTAAATCTTGCCACTGAACTCTGTTAAGTGACATCCTTACAAATTTATGTTAAAACCTGCTTTCACTAATGCCTTTGACAGTGATTCTTGAAGCAGCCTAGCACACTCGTTTGCCACATCCATAAGCACATACTTTAACTGTGTTCAGAAGAGCCTTGATTTAAATCCTGTGAGGGCTTTCTCCAGTCCAGCAGTTGTGCAGTCTGATTGTTGCTTATTCCTTGCTTTTAGGGCCTTTCCTCTCTTCCTTTCCTCCTCTGAATTTTGGAGCTCTTCCACTGCAGTTTTTTTGAAAAGAGCTGAGACAACACCTTTGATCCAGATAAGAACCTTGCCAGCTTAGACCACCTGAGATTAGCCGTACAAAGGAAGCGGGGGTGGCTGCTCACGGAGAAAAGCGTAGGAAAGTTGTGATGGGTGAGGAAATGTACTGGTCTGGCAGCAGTCCAGCTCTTTTCACTCTGAAGTGTTGACAGAGGTTGTCAGATACCTGCCAGCCCAGCCTCACGCGATTGTTCCTGACTATGAACAAACAGATATGCCAGGGTGGTGTCCAACAAACCACCTGAGAAGATATTCACATTTAATAACTGGGAATAGGTGACTTTTAAATGGGGTGGATGATGGCTCATTGTTGTCATTGCTGCTACAAGAGAATTGACAGTCTTTTATTTGATGGCCTTATTATTAAAATAGGTGCACTTGTGTCAAGAGGGAGGCATACAAAATGTTGGGTGGGGTGAGTTAAAAGCAAAAGAAGACTGGCGATTGTAAATATGCTCCGGTGACCTTGCAGCTGGGAATAACTCTTGATGAACCTGTGAGAACAGCAGGCCAGTGATCCTCTGGCACGGACAGGGTTTAACAGCGCCTTTGTCTCTTTGTGCCTCTGGCCGGGCGCTGCTTCGAGCATGCCCCGGTGAGGTGGTGGAAATAAATCTTCTCTTTGTGCTTTAGTTCTGAGTTTGTGGCAGTCCCAGCTGCCTGTGCTGACTCACGCGTGTAGAAATGGCAAGCACCCGCATTTATGTAAACAGAGTTGTTTGTTTTTATTACACTGTTGCACTCGAGTTTAAACTTTTTTCTCATTTATCTACAGCTTGTATCTTACAGCAGAGTTTTCGTTGTGGTTGGTGTATAGGGGTTCTGTAACTCCCTGCAGATCAGTTTCCAAATGGAGTTTTACAAACCCCCTTGGCAAGAGAAGACAACCATGTGCAGTTCAGGGCAGGTAAAATGGCTATTTTATTCTCTTCTATTCAGAAAGTCATATTATTCACAAAGCTGGACTTGACTAACTATCCTGTTACAAAGAATGCAACTTTTAAATAGCTTTAGGAAAACCAGCCAACTTAACCATGTTTTAAGAAAAAAAAGAAAAAAAATATGATTTTATTTCCCCCTTCTTATCACTGTTAGAAGTATAAGAAAGCTTGACAAACTGTCTGCTGTCATAAAAGAATGAAGATCTCAGGCCCCACCTTCCCCTGGACTGTGGGCAGGGCACACTGCCATTCATCCCTCAATTTTGGTGTAATTTGTTCTTCATCTTCAAGCTATTTCTTTAGCTGGAGATATGTTCAAACCTTCCTAATGTATTTATGTGACCCCTATAGAATATTAGCACTACCCGGATGTCAGCTGTGGACTTTCAATAAGAAAGTATTACACTGCTAGGTCTTTTGATTGTGAAAATTAAATTGCAACGTTTAAACCTAGTGCGTATTCTTTTCTAAATGTTCTCAATTCTTCCTTAGGCTAATAATCTATAAAGCCTGATAACAGTGCTGATCTTTAGTAAATTGGAAGGAAAATGGAATTGTAACTGGTGAGGAAACCAGGGGAAAGTTTAGGGATGGCTTCTGTGTAGGAGGTGCAGGATGTGAGATTAGACATGAGAAATGAGAGATCCAGAAAGAAAGGAGAGAGGCAGGAAAAATAGGGAAGTCGTACTCTTAAATGTAAATGTGTTTTTCATCTGAGTCCCACTGGAAGCAACAAAAAACTTTAAAAATAAATAACCAAAAGCACTCTTGCTCTTAAAGCTCATCTTGTTTTTATCGTGGATCTTTTGCTGACATTGTTTTCTTACTGACGTCAATGGAGGTTTCAAAAGCAATTGAAAGCAGCTGTCTGTTTCAAATACACGTTGAAGTCATCAGGAAAAGTGGTATACAGTCTTTCCCTGGAATATTCTTGAGACTAGTCCAATATGTCTTTTCATCACAAATTTTAATCATCAATTGCTGGCTTTGTTTATATTTGCTGCAGTGGGACATGTCCTAGAGCAGCTGTATCAGATAAGGGTGTGCAGCAATATACAACTGGCTTTACCAAATCCATCAAACTCACTTTCATCTTAAATACAATGTTATTTATTTTTATTTTTTTCTCAGGCACTGTCCAGGTTTTTCTCTTTTCATATTTTAGAGGATTACTTTCTTTTGAGGAAATAAAGTTCAAAGTCCATTGATTTAATTTCTTATATCTATTTATATTGATATTTTGTGGTAGTGTATTAGGTTAGATGATTTTTATGCAGTGAACTTTCATTGCATGATTAAATTGATATATATTAACTTTAAAAATTGACCCCTCTTTTTTTTTTTTTTTTTTTTTTTTTTTCTCCCTAAGTTACACTGGGAAAAGCTGGGCTTTACCTGCAATCATCTTTTTTCTACAAGGAATTGTATGGTTGCTGCTGTTTTTTCAGTCTGTGCCTGATCAAAAGTGTCTCATGCAGAGAAGCACAAAGAATCTGAACTAGTACAGGAAGAAAAAAGACTGTTTAACTTAATATGTAGTGGAGTACAAGGGCATCACATTTAGGTGAGGCAGTGTGTGCTGTAGGCTTTGGTCATTCAAAACCCCTTCCTTCTCATATATCCAAGCAGGGGAGAAAAGAACATTGTCTAAAGAAGGCTCATGATCACTGCAAATGCCCTGAACCCAGTCCTCTGAGCTAGAGTCAGAACATAAAGGGAAAAGTAAATATCATATATGGCTTGGTTTGGGAAGGAGAGCACTCAGGAATTTCTGACGGGGGGGAAACAGACATTGCCACAGAAATGCAGCGCCAATAAATAAAATACAAACTGTATTTTATTACAGGATGGGCATATTTCTCGGTTCTTTCTATCTTCCTGGACCTGCAGAGGGTGCAAAATCTCCACATTGCTTAGAAGAAGCAGAATTATTTCATTCTCCTTGTACATTCTGCTGTTCTGGTAACTTGCAGAAACACTTCACCAGCACCAAGATCCTCACTAGAAACTTCACTGTAACAAAAACGGAGATGAAAGCATTCATTACTGCAATAATTAGGGCTGTTGCCATTCAATTTGTAGAAGTCTTTTATTTTTCGATACCTGAACCTAGTGCTCAGCAATTCTCTCCAGCCTAGTGCAATTTAGTCCCTTGTCATCTTCTCTCTTTCCCTAATAATATGCTTTCCTGCTCATTTTCTGTTTCATTTCTGTTTTTCTGCTTTCTCTTTGATTTTAATCTGGGTATTTCTGGCGAACTGTTTCTCTTGGAATTCTTGCTTCCAGCTCTAAGTGGTTTCTTTTGCATCATGAAAACAGTGGAGGCAAAGGACAAACTACGTGGCTTTGGTTACACATTTTATTTTCACATGGTTTCAGCAGTATCCAGAATAACAGAATAAAATATCTGAGGCATTATTATGATTTCACTTCATTTATTTTCACTGATTTAGCAGAGGTCTTCTGTGTGAGAAAGTGTGACAACAATGTTTAGGGGAAAGACTGCTTTTAAAATGTAGGGGTTTCTGGGACAAAGCTGTTCTGCTTTCAAAGAAAGCCAATATGTTCTACAAATCAAAACAAATGCTTAACCAGCACTCAATTAGAGCAGTATTAGGAAAAAAACCTCTCACACTTAAAATACCTGTCAAGGGAGGGGCGAGAAAGTTTTGAGTGTGTCATGGCAAAACTTGTCTAACTTGTCTAACTTTCCATGTTTCATAACAAGGATTTGTGGGTTTTTTACAGTTCGTTTATTTTTGTTCATTTGTGCTTGGTTTTGTTTTTGGTTTTGTTTTCTTTTTTTTTCTTTAATTCATAGCTGTCTTTGTACCAGCTGTGAGAAGGCTGGGTTACAACATTGTTGGAGGTACAGCAGCCATCCAGGTTGGTAGGTTTTACATGATAAGCCTTTGTGCAGGAATGAGTGGGAATTTAAATTTAGGTCTCTGTAATTGGTCAAAGAGAGACTGTGGGGTTCTTTTTAAGCAAGTCTCGTTAGTTTTCTGGCTGTAACAAAAACTTCTTTTGCAATGACCTGCTTATATCTCATCTTTGTGTTGATGGGGAAAAAAAAATCAACTTGGATGCCAAGAAGCAAAATTGTGCTTGTGCCAAGGCCCAGCACAGCTCCTCATGTTCTCTGTGGCTGCAGATGATGGTGATACTGGAGAGAACAGAAAAACCTCCTTCAGGCTCATCCTGATCCTGCTGAAAAACAGTAGGAAAATTTCACCTTGCCTCTGATACCTACCCAGTGCAACTCTTTTGGTCAGGAGTTGCAAAGTCAGTTGCTTACGTAGCATAATCTGTATTTGGAGATTTTTAATAACTCTGATTAAGTCTGAGCATGCAGTTTTTCTAAGATGAAAATGATTAATTGTAAACAAGTTGTTTGATTTGAAGATATTATTAGGATAATATTGCAGTAGCTGTATTAACATCATAATGGTAACCTTGTTACGTTCTTTGATTCCAAGAATTGAAAGATTTAGACCTGCAAGTAAGAACACAACATCCTTATATAACTTGGTAGGTAGGAGAAGTACTGCTCTTCACAAATGAAAGATTAAGGGCTTGGGGCCTAATGCGTACCCATCTGCAGCTCTGTTATAAACTGGTGATATTTATATTTTAATCATTTCGAGAGAGGTGTGTGAGTAGCTGCCTGCTCTTTGTGCGGCGGGGTGGCCCTGCCCCGGGTGGGAAAGCTCCCAGCTGTGATGAGGTTCATTTCCTTGCAAGGCTTGTGGCACAGGGAACGCTCACGATGGAGCTTGCTGCAATCCGTGGGCATGAGGTGGCAGAGGCCTCAGGATCAGGAGATTATTTTGCAGGCTTCTTTGCTAATTGATCATAGATCCGGGGGAGTGTGGGAGAGAGCCTCTGCACAGCCTAGACAAAGCTACACCTGATGAATGATGGAACAGTGCCTTTAGATTTATTTACAGGCATGGATGTGGGAGAACCGCCTCCCTGAGCTGCCAAGGGCTTCTTTGCTTTGTGCCCCAAGTGTGGGTGGCAGGGATGGCAGGTGGCAAGGGAGGGGTGCCACACAGACGCCTGGCATGGACCTGCCAGCTTGGTGTGGGAGGCGGTGGGGTGCTGAGACCTGAGCTGGATACAGCTCCAGGGCAGGATTTTAAGGCCAGCCTGGCCTGAGTGGAGAAGTTTAATGTGCAATTATTTCCACAGTGCAGTAACTAATATTTTATTAAGCTCTGAGTGGTAAGGCTGAAGCCAAAGGGATTATCTTCAGCCTTGGGTAATATTCTTTGTACGTAGGACAATTTATTGGTTCCAAATATTATCATTATGTCCTTTATTATCGGCTGACACTTTTAGAAATCTGGCTGCAGTGTTAATTTTATTTTCCATGTATCCTAGGGCATGAGAATTGACAGAGAACTTTGCTAAGAGAACAAAAAACCCCATTAATTTTAGTCTTTTTTGCTGATGTCTTTGATTCTTTCATTTTTCTATTAAAAGCTTACTTTCTAAAGAAACAGATAGATGCTCATATGAATTTGGCAATGTGACATCCATCAAAAGTGGAACCAGTTACAGGGATAAATAAGAATTTTAAAACAAAAACTAGATCTGTGAGGGATCACTGAAGAAAGGCAGAGGAAAATAAAGGTCTTAATTTGCAATCCATTCCAAGCTGCTGCCTCCAAGGGACGTAATTAAGCAAGAACTCTCTTATTGCAAGAAATTATTTATAAAACCTGGAAGGTTTCTATTACTTCAAGTGCAGTTGCTGCAATGAATTTACCAGTTGAAAATACAGGCCATGTTTCTTGTGTGCTCGTGTTTGTGAAGGGAAGGGATTTTTTTATAGATGGGGAAGGACAACTTTATGGTAAGGCAGGTGCTGCTGCCTCTGGAGCCCTGAGTTCTTAATGGCAGCTGTAGCCACAGGCTTGTCGCAGTGTGGATTGTTAAAATATTTATTTTTTTTCTTCCTCTCCTCTCTTTTTTCTTTTTTTTTTTTTCTTTTTTTTTTTTTTTTCTTTNGCTTTTATTTTTTGTGAAAGAAATTGTATCAAAAGCCCTAAGCACCTGAAATCCTTTCATCAGCTTCAGATTAGGTACATCGGGTCATCCCCAGTGTGAGCTTGCAGTTAAATCTGGGATAAGATTACCACAATGACCTGACTAAGCAGAGATAAGTGTATTCCCCAGTGTGGTTTGGGAATTCAACACACATGGCATAAAATTAAACATTTTTTGGTAACATTTTTTGCTGTTTTGGTGAAAATCATTCAGGCATTATCTTTTTGCAGCTCTTTGCGAATACAGGTGAGAGCTTTCGTCAAATTCTCACTCAAGAAGGCATCATCTTAAATTGAAATATTGCAATTCTTTCTGCAGAAAACAACTGAGTGTAGAAGAGAACCAAATTCCTGATTTATTTTTGGAGACAGACAGGGAGAGAGAGAAAGGAAGATTTTGTCTTTTCTAAACACAGAACGCTTTTCTGGCTATCTTTTTAAGTGATCTAATGACTCCTTATAAAGAGAAGCTGAAATCCTTGTAAGGTGTTTCTTACACACAACAAGCCTGTGAAATTTAAAAAGATCAGGATATTCAAATCTTCACAAAATAAAAAAAAAAGGGCTTAAAGGTCTTTCTCATCAGAGCTACAATAATATTTTTCAAAACTTTCATTTTTGTTTAACTTTAGAATCCAGATGTTCTCTGAAATACTGGTTGAGAAACAGATTCACAGGCATCTGAAGCTGAAACACAGCAGCTCCTGAACACCTGCATCGCATTTGTTATAAGGCTTATCTGAGGCTGAGTTTTAGTTTTCCCTGGGCCTGATTGAAACCCTGTGAAAATCAGGGCAAATGTTTCCCCTGCGTTGAGCATGCACTGGAACAGGCCCAGAAGTCTCCCTCACTTTTTGCCTGCAGCATCCAAGATGGTTCAAACCAGCCCAGTCCTGTGGCAGTCTTTAGGATTCTCTTCAGTCCTTCAGGATTCTCTCTCTGCCTTACGCTCCTTAATGCCCAAAACCATCTTGTTCCTGAGTTATACTGCAGTGCCTGTGTTGGTGTCCGTAATGTGCCAAGCCCCTGGTGCAATCTGACTTTTCCCTAGGAAACCTTTGAAGGGAATGTACACTCAAAAAACCAAAGATTAGATTAGGCTTCAGTTCCTTTGCCCTAAATGTAAAAGTGCTTCCAAAGAAGAATTTTAAGCTTCACTCCCTCAAGTCTCTGCTAATTTGGAAGCCTCTCATTAGAGTTTTGCTGTATGGTCTATGCTCACTGATACATTTTGGCTTTAAATAAAAGCTGTGGTGTGTTGGGTGTGGTGTTTTCATGAAAGTTTGAGGGATTATGCTACCTTTACAAAGTGCTGCAAGCCCTTTTCTGAAACACTATGTACACAGCCTACTGTGTTCAGAAAGGTGGAGTCCAAGTGGAATTAAACTGGAGCAGACATGGGGAAGCATGGCTTGTTTTACCAAAGGAGCTTTTCTTTATGAAAAAATGCCAAAGAGAAACAAAACCAATTGAGCAATTGATGCCAGAGAGGGAGGAAGAGCTACTAATTTAAAGTTGATATGAGGACAGCTTTTGAACAAAGTAAATGTTTTGGGTTTTGTTTTTTTTCAGCAGCTTTTTCAAAAAAGGGAGTAGCCCAAAAGTGGGTAGGTGTCAGTTCAGTTGCCTTGAGCAGCTGAACTAAAACATGCACCGAAATGTACCAACCATTCACTGCTTGACAGATTTGACAGAGAGGAAGTAAACTGGATTAGAGCAGGGAGAGAGAAAAATCCTTTGGCGCTGGATTTGCTAACGAAAGAAAGTAACTTCAGAAAGACTGGGTGGTAAGGCCCTAATGCAGAGCAGATGGCAGTTTTCACTTCAGTCAGAGTGAGGATAAATTCTCACGTCATTTATAGATGTTATCCTCACTAAGTAGCTCACACAAAAACAACACAGGCTTTAATTTTCACTGAATTTTTACACAGAATTAGCTTTCTAAAATGAAACATATTTTACCTCTTTGTGAAGATAAACTCTTTGTAGTGCCTTTAACTAAGGACATTTAGCATGTTTATTTCTAAGTGTCACACAGACTGACCTTTTTTTTCCCCAGCAGAAGTACTACTGGTACCCACTGAGAAGTTTTCTTAAAAAATAATAAGAAAACTTGAGCTATTGAAGGCAACTCCCATTACCTGTGCAGGCACTTCATGTCCTCTCCGAATAACAGAAGTTCATGGCTGTTGAGTTTTGAACATTCACTACATCTTAAAAATAGATATCTGTTCTTAAAAGAGCAATCATCTTTCCCCCTTTCACTGTAGGAATTCCAAAGTTAAATGCCATGTGAAAGAGAAGCCATTTGCTTGGTCACTTCCTGTGCAGCTCATGGGAAAAATTCCAAAAACCAAAATACTGAAACATAAGGAATAAGCACAATATATCTACTACAAATTATCTGAATATTTAGATTTCCTCAGTGTCTTGCTGATCTCCCTGATACTCAGAAGATCCACCTGAAGGGGCGATCTCATCTGTGTGTTCTGGTGGGGTTGAGAAGAACTTGTCTCTACTGAGCTGCTGCTGTAGGCTGGCATTACAAAACTCTCTGATGTTTTTCCTTGTATGATCTTGTCTTGGTAGCAGAGACAGAAACTTCATAAAACTTCCATTTTGCTATTAACATCTGACACCAATTGAAAAAAAAAACCAAAACACTTACAAGTCTCCTTACCATCAACTTCTGAAATTCTAATGACTTTTAAAAATGCTGCTCTTTTACACTCCAGCAGGCTGAAAGAAGATTAAACTTCATGTTTTATCAGAGCATTACAAATGTTATTTTGCTGCCTTCTTGAGAAGAAGTTCCTCTATCTTTTCCATAAATAACTACTGTCCCCAAATGCTGGATGCAGTTTCACTAAAGCTTTGTTATACTGTCTCTTTTATTTCACACTTGTTGGGTTTATGTGTGGAATTCGTTTTTCCGTGCTGCTGATCTGCAAACAAAACAGATTGCTGACTTGACTAAGATGATAGGAAACCGTGCTGAGATAAAATGCTTGACTGCTTCCAAGTGTTTTGTTGTACATGCTGGAAGACATCCACACAGTCAGGTGTGTGTCAGTCAGAGACTGGTGTGTAGTTTTGGACATGGAGTCCCTTTTAATGTGATTCTGAAGTGCTGACCACACCATCACAGCTGTGCTTGTTATTCTGCTGCTGTAGCTTGGCTGTAGAATACATTATTATATTTGCCATTTTGATGCCTACAGAGGCCAACCTGGAAACAGAGACCAGACAGGAGTAAGGGAATAAAGGTGGATATTTATTGGAAAGGCCTTCAGAGGCACACCCTGGGCAGGCCAAAGGCTACACCCGAGATGGACCCCGAGTCACGAGTTCTTCACACTGTTATAGGTTTGGTCCATTTGCAGATCAGCATAAATTCACCAATTAAACTTTAGCTAATGATGGAACTGCCCCTCAGCTCGCCCCCCTTCTCAAGGTGCTGGGTTACACATTTTGGGCCTGGGACGGGCTGGGTGTCCTTGGAGAGCAGGCCTGGAGAGGCTTTGTTATGTCTGTGTGAGCATGAGAGAGCAGCAGCTGACAGGCTGCAAGGCAGCTCAGAGTCACACACTAAGCAGTACAGAATTTGAAAAATGTAAGAGTTAAAACCTAAGGCATCAATTTCACTGACTTTTATAGCCTTGTTAGTTGACTCCTACTCATAGTCACATGGACTTATACACACAAAGGAAGATTTTTAATTTATGGAAACTTCTGAAATTGCTATTTTTTTCTTTTCCTTTCCCATCATTCGGGTGGATTTTTAAATCCTTGCCATATCACTACAAATCACAAATCTTCTCTCTTGACTGATTCATATTCCTTTGAGCCAATGGCATAAAGTAGTCTTGTAACATTTATTTAGTCTTCCTTACAATGGTCAGCTTCATAATAGTTTCTGTAATGCTGACATCTCTCTATTGCAAATCATGTCAGGTTTCTCCTTCACTTCTGTGGGAATTCATAATATGAGCCACCATGTGATTATTTGTTTCTCTCTCATCCAAGTCTTTACAGGCTGCAATCAGATCCACAAAGAGCGGAGAAAAATCTGTGCATTTTCATTTCTGATGATGGCAACCTGTGTTGTACCACCCCACATGACTGTCAGCTATTTGCAGAGGTGATGACTGTTGGTGTGGTAGGTGGATAAGGAAGATGAGGAAGAAAATGATTCTTGACTAGCTGAAGTCAGAAAGAGCCTTTCTTGACCTCTAGATCCACGATACTACAGCTCTGCCTATAGTTTCCACTCAAAGCATTTTCCTTTTGCACAGGAGTGTCCCCCTCAAAAATATTCAAATGTAATTCCAGGGAAGGGCTTACTTTATATGATCTTTGGGATCAGGGATGTTCTTCTAGGAACACAAACCTTTTTCTTGCCACTTAAAACAGGCTACTTCCACTCTGTATTACAGCACCGTGTTTTCCCGTTGGTTTTTTTCTTTTACTTAGTGATCTTAATTACAGACTGTTGTGAAGATTACGAGCAAAGTGAACAGGATGATTTGTTATCTGTGCTTTCCATTAAGTAACAGCATTCTGTGGGAGGTGCAGCCTGTAATTGCTCTGAGGAAACTGTACCGAGTGCTGAATGAAGTATTAGTCTAGTTTGCTAATGACTAGGTACAGAACACTGCTTTGTCTTGTGGTCTTGATAATTTCATCTAAATACCAGACTGCAATCTGATGACTATGTGGGGTACTGCCTGCAGGCAGTGGCTGGTCCCACAGCTGTGTGTGGCTCTTTCTTGTTTTATGTCCCATGAGATGCTTGGCTTCAGTGCTGGGGGAAGCTTTTTTGAAAGCTGCCTCAGATACAACTGGAAAAGACTTTCTAGCCAAAGGACATTTCTGTGCAGAGGATTTCACAGTGGGGCAGCTGAACTGGACACGAAGAGCTTTTCAGCTGGCTGGATGAGGTACCTTTAGAATTAGGCTGTCGCTTGCCTGCACTTGCAGTCAGTTCCCATGAGCTGCATTGCTTTCTTACCATGGCAGCCCCTAGTTAGGCTCCCCTGGGTTACTGTGCAGCTCCTCTCGCTCTCCTTCTCCAGCTTCTTGCATTCATCTCCTCTGCAGTCCCATTTGCTTCACCTTTGCTGCCCTGGACTTGCTGCTTCTTTTAGCTTTGTAGACAAACACAGTTAAAAGGAAGCATATATTGTGTGGCATCAAACTGATGCTCTGATCATGGAGTCAGTCTTCTGTTTCTACCCACAATGAAAATTTGTGCAACACTTTTCCCCTGATTTAATTATCTCTAGCAGTGCCAGAATGGCAAACGCTGGTTTGGGGTATTTTGTTTGTTTGTTGGGTTTTGTTCCCCTCTTTTTTCCTGTTGCTATTGTGATTTCTTCCCCATTTTAAGCTGTTAAGGACAGGGACTCTGCCCTATGTAAATTTGAAAAACATAACAGCAGGGAGACAAGCATGTTATGAGCCTGACTGTGACAGGTCCATGCTTGGAGAACTTGAGTCTGGGGGAGTCAAAACTCTGTCTTGTCCTTCTTCTCAAAGCAGCCAGTGACTTCTCTTTCCTGGCACATTCAAGTTCTCCTTCTGTCTCTGCGCTTCTGCCAGCACCTGAAAGGTTAGCTGCTTTTTAGCTCAAATTTACTCAAAATGCTGAATGTTTCTGAACATTAATCACTTGCCTGGGTCTCCACTGGGCATCATTTTCCTTTCATTTGGTTGCTGTGGCTCTGAACACCCAAATTACCTCAGCTTGTGCATCACTTGCAGTCCCTATGCTGTGAGTCACCAGGGTTGTAAAAGTGACTTGTATCATGGGTGTTTTTCCCTGCAGCACAAGTGAAAATGTTTTCCTTTCAAACTGTGACGCTAAAGTAAACTCCTGGGGCAGGGCAACACAGGGATCTCACTGCTGAATACAGGGCAGATTTTGCATTTCAGAAATACAAGGCAATACTTGTTTCTTTGCAATAATCCTAAGATAAGCCAAATGTGAGGAGAAATGGTAATCAGAAATATTTAGGCCAGGACCCTGTGGATGCAAATCAGCCTTAATGGCTCCAGTCAGCCTCACCTGGCCTTTCTTACGCTCCCTATTTAAGCATGTGGCCCGTGGGGGCTTGGGCTGATTAGACACGGTGAATCCAGCTGATACCACCAGGGTACTGATAGCTCAGTGAAGTGGCTTGTTTGAGGATTTTTTCATCTTAATTTTTTTTTTTTTTCTCTCTGCAATAGCTGTAATTTTCCTATACTCTGTGCTGACCCACTGTGTTTAAAAAAAAAAAAATCCCCCCCCAACACAAACATCCTCCCATGCGTGAACTGGGTGTTGTGGATGTCCGAGGTGAGCTGTGGAAATGCCCGAATCAGAAGGTAGGCAAGATTTTTCTGCTCATAAAATTTGACACTAGACAAGGCTTTTAATTGTTGCATGGTTCAGGGTAGATAAAAGACATAGGCAGCTTCTTTTCTGTCTAATGATGGGTTTTTTTTTCCCCCTATTCCTCAGGCTTATACTTAAATATGCTTGAGTTTTGTTCTGTACAATCTGTAACAATAAGCTTATGAACACAAAGGTTAGCATTAAGGGAACATTGGACATTAGCACTTAGAATAATCAGCAGCAACTGTAAAGATCTGATTTCTTTGCGTTCAATCTGGGTTTTAAGTAGATACATAAGTCATAGTTTCGTACCTGCAAATAATTTTTTCTGTACATTTCAGGGCCTAAAATTACTGTGGCTGCTTATTATGCCATTTAAATAATGCATGAGAGCTTCTGTTCCCAGCTTTTGTGTTTTAGAGGTTTCCATTTTCTTGCTTGTATTTTTTACCTATTGGACTTTGAAGTGGCGCTAAAGAGTTGGAGAATCAAGAGATTCCTTTTGGGTTTTATGTCTTCTATCTTGTTGCCCAGTATTCTGGAGTGCACACATTTTGCTCAGTTTCTACGTTAGACGTCAAAAGAGAGGATTAAATCCAAGTTTGAAGAACTCTGCAGCTTTGGCTATTTTGGTTATCTGGCAGAAATGTAAGACTGAGACACGAGGGAGAAAGTGGAGGAGATGTGTTGTTACATGCCTGAGTCTCAGAAATGAAATTTTCAGTAACATTTACTGTGTTCTAATCAGGCTATAATAGCAATACCTTGTTTTTAGCTCCTATTCAGGTACCAAACCTGGTTAAACCTGAACCAAAGGATGGCTGTTTGTGACTCAGCAGCACTTGTCTGGGCTGGCTTGCTACTGAAATCCATTTTCCTCATTGTCTCAGTTTCGTGTAGCTTGCTCCTCTGAGTGTTCCTGCAGCTTGAAAAAAAGGACAGTAAAAGACAGCAGAACTCTGTGTCCTGTCAGAGTGATTTCATGCTGTCTCCTTTTCAGTTGCTGTTTCTGTTCCACACCTCTGGCCTGGCCTCCTATGTCTGTAAATGTGTGTTGTACTACTTACACTGGTGTTAAGTGTGACTTAGCCTTAAACAGAATCAGTCCTTCTGGTAAATAACTGATCTGGTTATTCCTTAATTGGATGTGTCTAATAGCCCTCAACTTTTAATTTTGAATTTTTTTTTTTGTTTACTTAAAGGCATCTAAAAGCCTCTGCAATTAAATTCAAAGTGCTGATCTCCACAAACTTCTGACTGCCTACAGTTTTTATTGCAAATACTTGTTGGGTAAAACCATTTCCCCTGTTAATGAGGGTTGATAGGAGGTAAAACAGTTGTCACAGTTCAACAGGCAGAGAAAATTGTTGGTTTGTCTGTTTTTCTTACTGTTTCTGCTTTCATTAAAGCAATGCTCTCACTGGAATATCTAAGTGGCTGTAATACTTGCCAAAGGAATATTACTTCTTTATTACAGTGTAAATCAACTCTGAGCACAGCTTTGAATACAAACACAAATAAGATGTTTCTAAAAAACCCTAAAGTAAGTTGAATTTTCTGGTGTTCCATTTTGAGCAGAGTGTGTTGAAGTCATAAACAAGAGAAACAAAATTTTGTTCCAGCTTTCTTCTGGCCTGAAGCCAGAACTGCTCCTCATGCTGAGAATACCTGTGCCCAAGCTTCTTGGGCTGGTGGCTGGACACCAGTGAGGTCTGAGAGTGCCCTTTGAGAGGCTGGACCATGAAGGATGGTTTGGGAACAGGAGGAGGGAAAGTGTGCTGGGGTTGCACAGCAGCTCGCTTTCTTGCTCTCAGAGGCACCGTGTGTTATAAAGCCTTTTATGGACTTGCTGTGAATTGATGAGTTTATGTACCTTTCATGAACTTGAAGAAATTGCTGATGCCTTAGGTTTTAACTCTTATATTTTTCAAATTTTTGTATTCCTGGTGTGTAATTACCTCTGAGCTGCCTTGCAGCCTGTCAGCTGCTGCTCTCTCATGCTCACACAGACAGAACAAAGCCTCTCCAGGCCTGCTCTCCATGGACACCCAGCCCGTCCCAGGCCCAAAATGTGTAACCCAGCACCTTGAGAAGGGGGGCGAGCTGAGGGGCAGTTCCATCATTAGCTAAAGTTTAATTGGTGAATTTATGCTGATCTGCAAATGGCCCAAACCTGTAACAGTGTGAAGAACTCGTGACTCGGGGTCCATCTCGGGTGCAGCCTTTGGCCTGCCCAGGGTGTGCCTCTGAAGGCCTTTCCAATAAATATCCACCTTTATTCCCTTACTCCTGTCTGGTCTCTGTTTCCAGGTTGGCCTTTTTAGGCATCACTGCAAGAAGGCATTCAGATCCCCAGGTTTCTCTGTCTGGTTGACTGGCCTAGGTAATTTTTTTAACTGGTACTTCCAATGTATCAAATATCCCCTTTTGAAACAGAAAACTCTTGCTACCAGCATTGATTCATTTACTTTGGAAAAAATTTGAATGACTGGCTCTGAAATTATTTTTGAGATACTCTTCCTAAAACGTGTTCACCGCTTACTGCGAGTAAGAGTCAGCCTCTTCTCCCAAGTAAAAAGAAATAGGACAAGAGGAAATGGCCTGGAGTAGCACCAGTGGAGGTTTAGGTTGGATATTAGGAAACATTTCTTCATGGAAAGGGTTGTCGAGCACTGCAACAGGCGGCCCAGGGAAGTGGTGGGGAGTCCCCAACCCTGGAGGGATTGAAAAGGAGTGTGCATGTGGCACGTGGGGACGTGGTGGGCCTGGCAGTGCTGGGGTAGGTCAGACTCTGTGATCTTGGAGGTGTTTTCTAACCTAAATGACTTAATGAACCCATGACTTCTGGGTCCTGACAGCATAGGTAGCAGCCAGACCTGCTGGGCACCAAGGCCTTGTCTGCCACATTCCTATGGCAGAGCCAGCAACTGGGGCATTTTTCTGCAGCACAAGGGCACTGGCTGGGCAGGAGAGAGGGTGGGGACCCTGGAAGCTTTCTCTTCTCCCAGCACTCCCTGTGGAAGACTGAGAGTGTGTCCCCTCGTCTTGCACCAGGAGAAAAAACAGCTGGGATCTGCATACCTGCTCTCTCGTGTTCCTAATATTCTCCAGCTGATATAATTAAGAACCTAATCACAGAGGTTCAAGATAGAAAAGATATATTAGATAGTATTCTTCATTGCCTGGGGACCAGCACAAGATTGTTTCCTGTAAAATAGTTTGCCGACTTCAGGGGAAGTTGAGGTCTATAGCATCGTGCAGGCTCATGCTCTTATTGAAGAGCTGCAAGGCTTTTACATAGGTCTTTATTAAAGCTTTTATTAAAAAAAAAAAAGGCATTTCCATGCCCACTCGCTCTTGCAGATTTCAGCAGCGCTACTTTATTTTGCTGTGATAAAAACACATTCATTAGTTTCATGTGCTCAGAGGGAAGTAGGAAAAAATAATAGAAGAAGAAACTGGAAATGAGAAAATAGTTGGCCTTATTAAATCAGTGGAAGCCTTCAGGTGTCTTGAAGTTTCAACCAGAGCCTCATCCTTTTTCCAGCTGATTTCACTTAGAGACAAGAGCTGTGAAAGACACTTGCTTTGTCCATCTGCTTTATAATTTTAATGAGGTAGCATATAATTCATAAATGTCTTAATTTTCAAGTTAAATGAGTCTTTTTAATCATGACCAACATGGAGTCGGATGCAGGGCAATAAAATGTTCAAAACCTTGCACACTCTCAGCCTCACTGAAGCTTGAAGATGTTAAATGATTTGCAGCAAATTGCTTCCATCTCACTGCCAGATGAAACTAGCAAACTGAAATTTTGTCTCTTCTGAAATGTTGCTGTGGCTGGGATACCAGGGGCAAGGTCAGAGGCTGCAGACTAAGGATTATTGTGGTCAAATGCTGCCTCTAAGTGCTTGCAATGTGACTCAGTACAGGCTGGACTCGATTTCTTTTCATGTAGAGAAAGAGGGCCTGGCTGCTAGTGGAGAGAGTCAGTCTGGATCATCAGCCTGTAATTGCATTTAATAAGAAGCTTCCTCCCATAATCATCAGTCTGATTGTTGTACAAGTTGAAATAAGTGCTTCTGCTGTGAGGAGCAGCAAAGCACAATGCCAAATGGCTCGGCACTCACTAGCACTTAATCCGCTGTGTCAAAGGTGAGTTGAGGCTTAGAAATAAGGTCTATTAAAGGAGTAAAGTCATCTTAGTAACTGGATCCGTTCCTGCAACCCGAAAGACCAAAAATAGCACACTGAAGCAAGGATTCACGGCCTTTATCATTTGCTGTCATTGCATGAAACTTTGACCCTGGCGTACATAACAGCACTGGAGTTGTTTCACTCCTGATTCTTGCCAATATATTGGATCTCTAAACTAATTAGAGTCACCTGATGATTCAAACTCATTTTCCAGTTTTGTACAAAAGCAGGTGTTAGAAGCTACTGTTATTTAGAATAACTTCAGCCTAAGTGAAGCTGTGGATGTCCATCCCTGACAGTGTTAAAGGCCGGGTTGGATGGGGCTCTGAGCAACCTGGTCCAGTGGAAGGTGTCTCTGCCCACGGCAGGGGGCTTGGAACTGGATGATCTTTAAGGTCACTTCCAGCCCAAACCATTCTGTGACTCTAAGTCTCTTTATGGGGGCCAAAATAGTAATGGCCAAGTAAGTGTGTCGCAAAGTCACCCTCGAAACTTCTTGGAAACACTGCTGGTATCAATTGGAGTTGTTCAGTTTGTTTAGGTAGTCCTGTAAAAAGTAGCATGTGGAAGTTATTTCTCTGCCCTCAGCCGGAAATTAGTCAAATCCTTAATGTTAACCTGTGTTTGCAAGGTTTTGGTGTTGAAGAAGAATCTTCTCTGTGATGAGACAATGGTGTGCTGAGTTCTATAATCTGGGAGTCTGGGTCAAAAGGCTCCTGGCACAAGAGTTTGTGGCGATGAAAAATCAGAAATCCCATGCGCAGTAATACCAGCAGAACCAAGTTAGAAATGTTGAGCCCAGTCATAGTGACTCTGAAAACAATGGAGCAAACTTCTGCATTTGCTCCAAAACAGAAAAACTCCCTAACTTTATAAAGAGTCTTATTGGGTTTAAAATTTCTGCTGTTCAAATGAGCACACTGAAAGAATAAAAACTTCCATTCATGTTGCATTAGTTATAGTAAGTTTGTATATTGAGATTGGCTTAAGAGACACTAACTGAAGCTGTGAACGAAAATTTTATTGCACTGTTAAACTTTACTATTTATTAACTTTATTGAAAGGATAAAATGGGAATAATAAAAATGCAAGACTGAAAACACATAATTGCAGGCTCTGAGGAGCAACATGTTTTCAAGAGAACTCAAGAGTGGTGTCTAGGATTAGACATATGAGTGAAATCTTCAGTTCTGTTGGGAATTTTTTCTTCTCTATGAAATATTGTAGCACTGCTAGGAACACTGTGATGGCTGTGTCCACCAAGACAAGGCTGGACTGGATCTGTTGTGGGGGTAATTCTTGGCTGTAAACCCTGTCTGTGCAAGCTGGAGCTTCAGGCTGTACATCCCAAAGTGGGTGCAAGTCTAGCATTGCCACTGAAGGTTTAGCTATGCTCTGAAAGTTTAGTGGGAAAGCAGGAGGACCAAAAAACTATTCAGGCTACATTTTATTCCTGAAGTACTGTCTTTTGGATTGCACCAGCAGTTATCTCTTCTGTGCCTGCCTCTATTCCCTTCATTTCATCTTTATTTCCCTTTATTCCCTTTATTTCATCAACTGCCAGACCCTTCCTGGCAGCTTTGGGTCTGACCTGACATGTCCAGTGGGATAAGGTGAAGATCACAGCGCAGTAGAAAACAATCCCAGGTGAAAAGTTGGTGGGAAAGAGGGTGGTGGTGAGGTGTTTTCAAAGTGTTTATTTATTGCAAAGTTTCCATTAAAAATAACTTTGCTTCAGCCATTTTAGTGTTGATTGTTTAACCAAAGGACTTGCTAGGATTTTTTTTTCAAGACTAAAAAAAAAAAAAGTATGAAGAAAATTAATTTTAAGCTTAAGCACGCTTAAATGATTGAAAGTGTTGTAGTTGGTCACAGTAGAAGCAGGTAGGAAATTGCCTTAACAATAATCTGTGAACCCTGTGCTAGCATATATATTCTAGGTACCATAAACTGCCAAAATCCTGCCAAGATTTTGCTCCTGTCCCTTGCATGGCCCACACAGTCAGAGTGGGAAGGGTTGTGTGGGGTTTGGCTGAGCCCGTGTCGCTCAGTCGGATTATGGGCCACACCAAGAGCTAAGAGATACTTGTGAAACCAATCACAGACCGTTTCTGTCTGTTGCACGCAAGACCTAAAAGAAAAATCTTTAGTCTGTAAGTGCTACTATAATAACCATCAGTACCAATAATAATACAAGCGAGCCTTTTAGAAACAGTGAGTGTGTAAGACCAAGGAGTTAAAATGAAAATCAGGAGGCAAAGCCAACAATTACTGACTCTGCCAGAAGCATGCTGTAATTCATACTCTCCAGGACTTGTTTGCATGTTTATCAGCTTATTTATCAGCTTGATACTTAGGTAAATGCATATATATATATATATATATTTATTCATTTATTTGTATACACACGTGCATATATTAATTTAGAACTTCAAGGATGACTTTCATAATGCAGCATATCCTAGAGAGTCACGTGCTGGCATTCAAACCCTAAAACCTTGGCAAAGCTATACAGGAAAATGAAATGTGTAGAACCATGAAGAGTTGGGAACTTTCTTCTGAGCTATCTCTGTAAGGCAAAAGCTGTGGGCCTGGTGAGGCTGGTGGGCATAGGATCTAGGATTTTCACATCTGGGTTTTGTTGCTGTTGCTCTGAACTTAGATGTTTTTATTTCTGGATTTATTTTTCTGGAAATTAAAAATTAACAATTATTCTGGGAATGCCAAAGACATCTTCTGCACTTCTGTGTTGTCAAAGGAGACGGTGAGCTTGTTGCACGCTTAGCTTGCTGGGTAACTAATAGTTTTTCACTTTTGCTAATATTTTCTGCCTAAGATCTGCTGAAATAGAGACTTAGAGCCAGAGGGGGATGTGGGATGCTCACAGCCCATGGGATATGCAGCCAGAAAGCCAAAGGTTCTACAAATAACTATGTTTTTGCCTTAAGCTACAAACCACATTCTGTTATGCAGATCTGGCAGGGTTAAGATAAAGCTTCAATACTTTAGTTCCTCTGAATACTTTCATTCCACTGTGCCCTCTGAAAATGAAGAAATAATTGGGTGGAAGTAGACTTGAATCTATTACCCTTCAAAGAGTACCAGGGTTTGTGCTTGTGTTTGTTTTACGGTGAGTTCATACCACTGGTCAGCTTTCTTCCTGTCCATAAATTCTTTTTAGAAGAAAATATATTGCAGGATTTGTTCTGAGCCTCAGGATGCTGGCTGTGAATAGACCATAGCGATTCAGACCTGGCACTCAGGCGTTATCCTGCTTCCACCACCTTCTATTTTTGGATGTTCACATTTCCCATAATATCAGTGGTAAACACTTTACTGCACAGTGTTCCAATGAAGCCTTATCATCAGTTCCTCTGAAGGAAGAAGGTATCTCATGTCATCTATTAATTTCTGTCTGCTGCAAATCTGCTGCTTCATTCAGGAAAGTTATTACCTATTTCTCAGTGGGTTGCATGAGCCATTTTGATCATTGACTGTGTGGGTTTTTGAACTTTGGCTTTTGAAAAGGTGAGAAGTGAAAAAGTATGAAAAATAGAAGTCCCATGCAGATCAGATGTGCCGTAGGCATAGACCATTTGCACGTGGGGGTACGGGTGGTAAGAGATGTGAATCATAGCTTGGTTGTGGTACTCAGCTCCTATGCACTTGAACTCTAATTTTGGTTAAAGCCTCTAGGTACTGCTGTGTTATAGCTCTTTTCATGTACTCACCCTCACGCTGCCAGAGCCTGACTTTGGGAAATAGACTCAGCAGTGTCATTTCACTTCCAGGTGTAGTCCTTGTGATGCCATGATGATTTTTTGCCTTTTCTTTTATCCCCCTTTTATACACTCTTTTATACAGCTTTTATGTATTCTCAGTGCTTTTAGCCCACATAGTTATAATTCTTTAAGTTTGATCACTTCCCTCAGACCCAATATCCCGCTAAGCCAAGAGCCCAAACACCCTGGGAACCCCAGACCCCGAGGGCCTCTCCAGAACACATTCTGTAAACAAAGCCAGGCCCAGCCAGGGGAAGGTTCCTCGCTGAGGGGTCTCGCTGGAGTCCCTCCCTGGGCAATCTTTGATAGATGTGCTAATTAGCAAGGCCTATAATTGCATACATGATCTATCATGGGTATGTGCATTTTGATGTGCATTTCAGCACACCTGAGGATCCTTCAATAAATACCGAGGTAAAACCCTTTTTCCCTCTTAACCGTGTTTGGCTCTTAATTTTAAGACCGGGGAAAGGCAACACTTGCAAGGCCTCAGGCAGAAGAATGAGTAAGAACAACTTGTAGGAAGTAAGGCAGGAAAAAAATGAGGAAAATATCCATTTCTTGTCTCTACCTCCCCACAAGAATAAAGAAGCTTGGAGGAGGAACTTTTGAAATGCTTGAGATGAAATAAGGCACTCCTCTCTAGGAGCTGAAAGAGAGCTAATTAACCTACAGGCTCAAGAGAAAACAATATGCTTTAATAACCAAAGAGATCATTAAGATCATATACTTTACACCTTACAGGCCATAATGTTTCCTGGGACAATTCCTGCGTTGACTGCCTGTTTCAGAGCGAGAACCGATTTTTGAAAGACACGCAATCCTTATCTTGTAGATAAACTCGTAACATCAGTGACTCCCAGCTCTCCCAGGGAGCCCATGGTGCCAATATCCTTCTCTAGTCTAACATTATACCTAACAATCCCAAATTAATTTTAGATCAGATATTATGGTTACCAGACAGGGATGGTCTGTAGTAGCACGGAGTTTGGTGGAAGCCTTCACAGCCTGTCAGGAAGCAGGGTAAAGACTGCAGGAGAGCTTTGCAGTTGCTGTCGATGACCTATGGGAGGTGGTGCCACAGAGGGTTGGTCTCTTATTAGTAGACTTGACAGCTACAATATAATGACACATTAAGGCAAATTTTCCACACCACTACTGTAATTAGCTCAGCAGCAAAATTGGCTGAGCTAGAGGAGACAACAACAAGGTCACATTTGTGATCAAATTTCCATGCTAACAGCACAAAATGTAAATAAAAATAATTATAAAGCGCTCCCTTTGTCAAAGGGTGGCCAAAGATTAGCTTTCCAGCTCACATAATTTGGTCTAAAGCTGCAGACATGGAAATAATAGGCAGCTGGTTTCATTTGGGAATCACACGATACAGTTCTTCTGCAGCCTTTTCCTTGCCACAAATTTAGGCAAGCTTTGCGTGAATCTGAAATAATACTTGCACTGTGCTTTTGAGGAGATCGTGGGCCAAGCCAAGTGAGCTGAAGTGGAGCAGGAGAGCCAAAGGATAGCACAAATCAATAATGAAAGCAACATGTGATATCATTTGGCCAGAGAAAGATGCGAACGTTGGTGGGATTTAACAGTTCGTTATGAAATAACCCTCACAAGGAAAGGAATTTGTTCAGGGATTAGGATGGGGTCCTAGGAACTGGGAAAATTGGAGTTTATTTCTGACCTTGTCATGTCCTGTCTGTGTGCTCTTCTATCTGTGACTCAGTTTCCCCAGCCCACACAAGTCCCCACTTCAAAGCTGTTCTGTGGGCTCCTCCACGGAGGCTTCTGGCCTCTTTTGGGAGCCCAGCTGAGCAGCTGAAAGAGAGGATGCCATTCTTTAACTTGACTGTTCAATGTTTCGTATTTCAGATGAAACTGAAAGCTAAGTAGACTGAGTTCTGTACAAGCCCTTGAAGAAATGAGAAGTTAAAAAAAGAAAAAAAAGCCCTATGTGTTTCAGATAGATTCACCTTTCATTAGGCCCTCCCTCAGCACATCCAGTTCAAACATCTCTGACAAGCGTTCCGTAATCCTGATTTCTGCTAGCAAGTGTCTTGGGAATAAACAGGCTCAGAGCCACTAAATAACGTGGTGGCTAAAGGGAACACTGCCCTTGCTGCTGCACATTCGTGCCAGTGATTTGAGGTTTTAGAGCCTCTCACACTTCTGCAGTCTGGCCTTCGGGTCTGAAGGGAGGAGGAAAGGAGAAGGAGGAAGAAATAGGGCAACCATTAAAAGATTTTTGCAGTGGTGTAGCAGAGACTTGGGTATGGATGGTTAAGTCTTTTCATGAGAATGATTTCAAGATAGATAAGAGAGAAATGATAAATGACATCCAGTAAAGAAGTCATTAAGGCCAGAGAGTATATACAGAAATGTTTCCTCGCATTGTGTATGCTTCTCTCACCAGAGGGTAGCGTTTTGCTTTTGAAATGAACCTGAGGAATATTTTAAAAGACAGCTTAAGGAATGAAGTTCAAAGGCATTTCTTCTGTGAGGAAATCAGAGCCTAAAACTATCCTTATCACTGCTCATTACTGCAGCACGGTCAGACTGTGTCCCACAAGTTTTGGAAGTTCACCTGTGTGTCTCTGTTAGGAAAGACCGCCCTCAGATTTCTTTATTACTGGATTGAGGGTGAAGTCAGGTACGTGTTAAAGACCATAGACCCTGAAGACTTGGAGGGAAACTCTACGAAAGAGGACTAATTTGAGGGACCAGGATGAAAGATTTAGAAATACTAAGTAAGGATTTAATGAGCTTGTTGCAAAGAAATAGAGAGCAAATCAAGTTATTTCTTCACATTCAAAGAGTCTGTATTCGTCATCCCAGAATGTAAACCGTGGAAGAGCTTTACTGATTAGCTCTTTCACGCCTTTCCCGTTTGAGAGGCTGGGAGAACTCAGAACACGGATGTTTTCAGTTCACGGATCTCATTTAGGCATCCCGGCAGCCGGGACAGGGAAGTGTCCCATTCCCACAGACACCACTAGAGGCCACCGCAAACCTCGACAAAGAGCTAAAGGGCCTCTGATTTCCAGCAGAAAGCGAATTTACAAAGAGGAGCCAGAAGGCCATACTGTGTCCCACACGAGCATATGTTTCATGTCTTCTGTAACGAAGGGAAATGTGGCTGAGCTTGCATCAAGCTCATATATCCATCAGGTTTTTAATATTTTTTAAGACACTTTTTTTTTTTTTCCTTGAAAGAAGGATTAGATAGAAGAAATATTTTTCATCATTGTGGTGATTTTTATGAAGGTAATGCATGTGATAGCTGTTTTATGGAGGGGAAATATTAGGTCCATAGAATTTAAAAGACTTGCAGAGATTATTAGATATTGTTATTAATTATTGCTGTAGAAGCAAAACCTGCTCTGGGCCAGAGATTTTTTTAAGTTTTTTTATTTGCTAGGCCCAACTATCACATATGTTATAATGAAGAAAACGGACCACAACTTCCTTAAAATTCAGCCTTTATTTAATGCAGTGAACAAACAACCTTGCACTGAAGTGCTGTTTTTTTCTAGAGCTAAGTGCTGACAGCAGTTTCCAATATTACCTCAATTTCTGTAAACCACATTCACCTGCAGCTGCAGGATCAGGAAGCCTGATGTAGCATTTTTCATGGCTGAATACAGACATTTGGCCCAGCCAGAGTAAAGAACATAATTAAATAAAATTTAAACTGGAAGGGTAAAGCCATTCCACCTTTCACCCCCCTTTAGGAGCATGCCCAATGCCACGTATTTTGCTGTGTCTTAGAAAAACTAAATGGATTACGTTACACTTTGTGACTAATTATTTTGTACAAAGCTGGCTTTTCTCCATGGAAAACCTCTATCTATCACTTTCACCAGTAAATATTGGCAGCAGTGACCCAAGGTTGTCGAGTCAGCCTTTCACATTGCTTTGCAGTGTATCCTGGTATTAAAGCAAAACATCCAATTCTGTTTTCTGTGTCTGAAGTGGAGAGTCTGGCGCTTGGAAAATTGGGCATTGTAGAGCTAAGGGTCAGACAATCTGGAGATGTATTTAAAATTCCCACCAATGGGGTAACACCTTTTTCCTAAGTCATTAAAAAGAAAGGATGGGTTGGCATTGCATGATTAAGTTGGTGCTGCATTTTATTATTTCCGTGATGGAAGCTGTGGGAAGTGTGGAGCGGGGTGTTCCTTGCTAATTTTGTTTGCTTACACCTCTCAGTATTTTGTATTTTGCCTCTTATAAATGTGAAAATATGTATTAAAACCCAGCTGATGTATTTTAATTGGTTTAAATGGCCCATCTCAGCCAAGAGAAGGAGACTGCACTTTTTCCCATAACATACAGCAATGGAGATCTGCTAGATACATTAGGATGTATTTGTTTTCCTTTTTCTAATTACATATGGGATGTTATCAGATCTGCTCTGGTAAACCCTCAAATCTCCTCAGACTTTTTGGAAGCTTAAAAAAGCCTGGCCAATTTCGTGTGTGTGTGTGTGTGTGCTGCTTTTCTCCTCCGAGCCCCTGTTTGTTTACCTTCAACAAAAGTTTTGTTTGGACTGTAACAGATTCTTTTTGCCAAAAGGATATTTTTATCTTACAAATCAACACACAAGCCCTTGCTTAGCAAGCTTTTATAACGGGTTAAAGTGGTGCATCTCACGGAGAGAGGCTCTGCATGCTGTCGCCGTCTCGTGCCCCGCTGCATTCCCACTGGAGAGCAGCACTGCCGGCTGCGGCGTCCGCCTTGGGCTGCTGCTCCTGGCTTCTTGATCTTCATGGATCACATCAATCACAAAGCCAGCAGGGTTCTCCAGGAGCCTCTGAAGTGCTGGAAATGCCAGTAAGATAATTCAATTTTCTCTCTTCCCCAGGTGTTCCTCCTCCCGTGACCTGCTACCTGTTCTCCTTGGGTGTTCAGTTGCTCTGTTGCTGGGCCCAGACTCCCAAAACAGGTGAAAAACAGAGGGTACTGTTTTCAAGTGTGCTTTGGGGAAAGGTCTTCATTGACTCGTCATTCACCAGCTCCCAGTTAATTCACTGGGAATGAGGTACCTAAAAATGTAACTGGGGCTTTAAACTCTTTTTAGAAGAATGACCTCTCCACAGGAGTGCTTAAGGTGCAGTGATTCTCTGTAAATATTAGATTCTGTAGGTCTGCAGAAGCTGGGATAACTTTAGGTGCATAATTAATGCACTTCAGTTAGGAAAATAATTTTGCTGTGTCCTCTGCAGTCAGAGAGAGAAATGAACAGCTTGTACCACCATGATCTCAGCTGCTGTCTGTAGGTGCCTTGCTGTTTCCTCAGGTACTCAGAGTGACAGTAGTTAAGTGCCTAAAATTAGTTAATGGAGGACTGGGAGCTACTAGTCTGTCAATCACTTTTAAGACTGCAACATAGATGTTTTTGAAAGGTAGCTTGTTAACTTCAAATGTGTCTCTTTCTGACAGAGGTCAGAACGATTTTTTTTTTTTTTTTTTAACTAAGGAAAAAGCAGGTGAGAGTCAGAGCAGATATTAAAAATCAAAACAATAGAAAAGGATGGTTTTGGTTGTAAATGCTCACTTATGTAGAGTTATGACTGGTGCTTTGGAAAGGGTGGGCTCCACACCAAGGAGCTGAGGCACTATAAAGCATTCTTTCCATGGTTTGTGTTGCCTGCCTTTGCTTCCCTAGCAGGTGTTACACACCTGTGGAAAGAGTGCTGCTAGGAACATACATTTTTAACCCTTTATTTCTGGCAAATAATTTCAAAATGATGCAGAATTTGTACCTTTAAATGGGAGGTTTCTGAACAGCAGTCATTGAAACACCACGCCGTGTCACCGAGTCCCACGTGGGCTGCTGAATGGATATCACTATCATCTGTAAAAACATATTAGATGGGAATCTTAATGAAATGTGTAAACATAATTCGTTATGGAATCTAAAGGGTACAAAGTAAGATGATCTTTTGAGTCAGAGGTCCTTTTATTTCACTTTCTGTCTGTACTATTATTAGGCCCCTTTGCAGACACAAACACAGAAACTCATCGGCAGCCACTGGTGGATTAAAGGATTTATCTCAAGAAACGTTCTGGCTGGAGAATGGATGGCAGAAGTAAAAACACTCAGATACGAATAATGTGGTTTCTTTCTTGATTTTCTTTTTCTGCTTATGATCTATTTTCACAGCAAGTCATTAGTACTGGAGACTCAAGAAATGGTTGTGTAATAATTTACATAATAAATCCTGGCATCAATCTGCAGTAGTGACAAACATATGTTCTGGTGGGCTGAGGCTCATTAGGCGTAGCTCTTTCTCCCCCGCTGCTGTTAGAGATGTTAAAGGCTGTATTTAGTTAGATTGGAACTATTCTTGTTCTGGGTTAATGGTATGGACATGTGAAGGCATTTGGAAAGGTCCCTCAAAGGCTTGTTTTCAATTCATAAGAACAGTGTGAACAAATTAGTGGCAAGATCATGAGGAAGTGTAAACCTAAAGGTTGAACTGACTCAAATTAACAGGAGCATTGTGCTGCCCTACAGAGGGGAGATGAATGTGGGTCTCTCAACTGCATCCTACCAGAGCTTTTGCATGGCCACAAATTAAAGATCTACTGGACTCCAGTTGTTCTGTGAGTGCTTCTTTTAACCAAGTGAAGTCAAGACCTTTATTCCTGCTCCTTAAGGATGGATTTAATGCAGCAGCAGCAGCATCATCCCTGGGATGACCCCAGTTACAACTGCAGATTTCCGCTGGGGGCAAGATCTGTCTTGTAGACCAAGTGCAAAAGAAGCAACAGCAGCTTTCTTCCACTGGCCAGGCACCTTTGCAGAGCATTAAAATTCTTAAGCTGAAACATGACTTTAGGCTCTGAGACACTGCCTTGCACAGGACCTAGCGTTCCTGTAGGCTGAGTTGCTGTGGTGTGAGATTCTGTGTTACGTGGGGCAGTAGATGGGCACAAGAATTTACAGGTAATGCATGCCCTGCAGCACTGTGTGCTCAGACTTTAAATAAAGGCTTTATGAATGTTTATTTCTAACCATGTTAAAAGAAATACTGCTATGAGAGGCTAGGTTGAATTCCTCATCTGTGTGATGTTTCTAGAAGCCACAATTATTACTCCTGTGAAACCGTCCAGAAAAAGAAACTCTCCAGCTCTGTCCCATCGTGAAACTTCTATTACCAGTTTTGAAAACAGCTCACACTTACAATCAGTGATGCACAAAATACTCATCAGAATTAAGTTAGCTTCGAGTGGAGCAGGGCTGGAATTGTTGATGCTGCATGCCACTGATTGCAAGGTGTTGATGAACTAATTAATGGTAAAGTTGAGTGCCTCAGTCTGTGGTTATTCAGTGTATTAAAGTAAGTAGTTAATGTTGCCTCACAACAGGAAACCTGTGAGGGTGTTGGGGGTTGTGTTCTTTCCCCTTGCCCCCAGCAGCAGGGTCTGGAGCTCTGAGTGAGGAGAAAGGAGGTTTTGATGATCTTTGCCTGGGTTCTGGTCCAGTATTCTTGACCTAAATTTATTATTTTCGCTGTATTTACTCAAGCTTTATATTTTAGTTTGCCTTATGGAAAGAAGAAAAAGTAACTGCCCTATTCCAGGATTTGTGAGCCTGTCTCAGGTGAGATGAGGAGGCCTTGCATTTCACCTGAGTCTCTGAGGGTGCGAACAGAACAGTGCTTCCTCTGATACCTCTGACCCTGTGTGATTGCTTTGACCTCCATTTCTTAGAGCAGCAGAGGCTTTAGCATCCTGATTAGCTGCTTACTTTCCACCAGAAATATCTATTTCCTTGTTTATTGTTTCCTGTGTTGCATGAATTTCTGGTGCTTTGGTCTCCTGCTGTTTGAGGAGTCAGCTACTTTTTGTGGGCCCTGTTTGCTCATCCAAGGTTAGGTTTCTCTGGACAAGGTGGGCCAGCTACTCTTTGGATTTATAAAGCAGGAACTGCTCAAGGCTACCTCTTTGCTGTCCTTTATCTCGTCCTTCTGGCCTTTGGCTGCTTTCAGTTTGACTCATGTCTTTGTGCACAGTAGAATTCTGGATTACACTGACTCACAAGTGTGACCAGTTCTGGCTTTATGCCCAATTTTTGCTCCATGTCTGTTTTGCTTGTGATGCCAATTTCTTCCAAACATTTAAAACAGCAGAATGTTAAAAAATGGAATTGCTTTCCTGCTTAAAACAAAGATAAAAATTTAATTAAATTAAAATTGTCGTTTTTCTAAGTCATGATGATTTGGTTTAGTTCTTTAGTTTGGCTTTTTTGTTGTTTCCTTTCCTCAAGAAGAGGTAGGGCAGAAGTGTCTTAAAAAAATTTGAAGGTCGCCAACATGTCCGGACTTTCAAAACTTTTATCAGCCATGCTAATGGAAATATTACAATGCCATGCAAATGTGAATTACTTGGCAGAACATTTTGTTGCAGCCAGGGAAAAAAGCCCTGCATACTGAGTGGCGTATTTATACTTTCCAATGGCATCCTTATTGGCTAAAGTGGAACACATGAAACTGTACTTTGTAAAAATAATGAAGTCAAGGCTATAAAATAGCTGGGCTTCTCCGGTGTTCAAACACTCTTTCAGATCAACAGATTGAAAAGTTCTTTCAGGATTCTCTCGTGGCTTTGTGCACGAAAGATGAAATCATTCAAAGAACAGGGCATAAAGATACCATCTGATGTGTGGATCAAAATAATGCACTCTATGCTAGGAAAATAAGACCAGTTCAGAAACAATCTTGAATGAGGTTTAGCATTCATTGTTCCCTATAAAATTGATTGACAATTCTTTTTCAACTGTGTAATTTTTTAAAAGAGCTACAGGAATTGTTCAGCCCGACCTCATTTATATTTTGAAATAAAGCTTTGTGTGCTTTTATTCATCGTGGCAAGCATAGAAAAAATATCAGCACTTATCTGATCCTGGCTTTACATAATGCAGCATTAGTCAACAAAGTTTTACCTGCATTCCTCCTGTGGGTTACTGGGCTAAATACTGAAAGTCATTACCATTTCATGGCTGCTTGGTATCTTGTTTAAAAAGAAGTTGGAGAGCTCAGCTTAGCTCCTGACAGATCAGCAGAGCTGTATCAGAGATGTGTAGGCTGTTTTGGACAAAATGAGAACAAACTCAAAAAAATGGAGCTAAACCCCAGATTTAGGCTACAGTCCAGCAAAGAGTTCCATTGTTGTTTCCATGGAGCTCAGTGCAGGCTCAGCCACAGTTGTTTTTTTAAAAAATATTCTCATGAGGCCATGGTGTTTCCTGTCTTGCTGGGAGCATGGGAGGAAGAACAGTAATTTTGTGTTATTTTGGCACATCTTCCATGCCTTTCAGTGGAGAACAGAATGGAGACAGGAGCAAAAGGCAGCTGTATTGAAACATATTGATTCTTTTTCTTCCTTCCTTCTTTTTTTTTTTTTAAACCCCAAAGAAATTCAGACTCGCAGTAAGTTGTGAAGAAAGGATTGAAGTGATGGGTTGAGGTGTTTCTATGCTTCTTTGGGGGAAGATTGCCTTGTCTCTTTTTGTTTCTTTTTTATTTGTGGTTTTTTCTTGCAATCCATAATGAGGATTGTAAGCTAAAGATATCCCCAGACATCAGCCTGGACCAGAATAAGCCAAACGGATGGATGCTGCTGCATGAACCTTCTTTCTGATTTTGTAGGTGCACTTCAGCTCTGCAGCTGCCAGTCATCATCTCAGATCTGAACATCCCCACCTGTGGGAGCTACATCATCCATTTCTAATTTGATTTCAGCTGACATGGTTATCGTGGCAGAAAGGAAGGAGAACGTTCTTGAAAGAGGAGCTTCTCCTTATGCTTGTTCCCAATCTGATACATGCTGCAAAACACTTCCAGGACTTCCACAACTGCTGTCCTTTCTCTCAAAAAGGCTGCTAAAGCATTGTGTAAACTGCATTCTGAAAGTTCATGGAAATAGGCTTTGCTCTTTTCCCGAAGCTGGCGAACAGCTTTTGAGTGGGGAATGATGCTGCACCAGCTCCTGAGAGGAGGGGGGTTATTTTAATCCAGCTATAATTCTGGGTTTCTGCAGCTGACAGCCACACTGACTGGGGTGGGAGCTGGCTCCTGTCCCTGAAAAGGAAAACAAAAGGTTTTTCCTGCATGCCCTGGCTTCTAATGATGCTGGTGCCACTCAATTACTGCCCGGATTAATGGGACGTGATGGTGCAAGTCCCCCTCCCCGCTTTGAGACATCTCCATCACGCATCTCACCCACTCACACAGCCTGCTCTGGCAGGCAAAAGAGCCATGAGAACTCACTCCCCCATGGTGATTCACCTCACCTTAAGGTAGATGGCTGAGCCCTGTCCTGTAGATAAAAACCTGGGCAAGCTGGCTCCTTTCAGGTCTCCAGGTGGGGTCTAGTTAACTGAGTCCACACAGCTGGAGTTTGATCATCAAACTACATCGTCAGAAGGAATTCCCTTCCTGCATCTGCATGCATCTCACTTGGCAAAGGGATAAAGCCTTCCAAAAAACATAGTGGGGTGTTCATTCTTATCAGGAAGTTACCTGCAGTAACTAGTTTGGAGTACTTAGGTTCTTTGTAATGTTCAAAATGACCCCACGCCTTCCTGGGAGCCTGTTTTCCAGTTTCTCCGTGCTCAGATTGCAGCAGGGCTCATCCCCCCAGCCCTTTGGTTTACTTCTTTCCCCATGTCTGTGATACTGTGCAGCATTTCAGACACTCTGGATATGTAATGCAGGCTGGCATTCCATCGTGATGCAGCTTAAGGTTCCTTTCTTGCTCTCCCCAACTCAGATGTTTAATTCAGCATTCATGACTTCCTTTCTTTTGAGAAACTCTATTTCCCATCTCACTTACCTTCCCTGCAAAAGATTCGTCACAGTCTGAGCATCTTTGAATGCCTGTCTGTAACTTGAGACCTGAATTTAGAGCTGCTTTTTATTTCAAGAGCACTGAGCAAACCCAAACAGGCTCGAATTTGTTTAGTGCTGTGTATATACAGAGAAGCATCTCCATCTGTGCTCTTCTGTGTTTTGATTTGCTCCATGAAGAGCTGCAGGTGTTACCGGATCCTTCTTTTGGTTCTGGAGAAATACTTGCCCGTGACACTATGATCGGCTGTGGAAAGTAAAAATGCAGATGGCACCTGGAGCATAAAGATTTTCATGCTTTAGGTTTGACAAAACAGTAAAAAGAATAACAAGGGACACTTTAATAATGTATGACTGCCTTGTACAAGTAACTGAGAGCTGTTCATGTTGGAAATAGACACAGAAAATCAGGTAAAATTCAAAAGCCAACAGTTAAGGTATTTTTCCTATATACTTTAGATCTCCAATTTTATGATGTTCAGATATTTGTGACATGTGCTATTTATCCCGCTGTGTCCACTAATGAGAATAGACATCTAAGCAAGTTTAGCTTGCTTTCCTGTATCTTTATCTTTTACAAGTGTCCTGTGGAAGCTCAAGGAGCAAATAAAATATCTCTGTAATATTTTGAATACTTTCTTAAAAATTAAATTCTCCCCCCACCTCCCAGCTGAAAGGACATTCAATGTTCATCTGGGCCGCACTGTTTCAGAGAAAAACAAAGAGTATAGAAAAAAAATTGTCCTAATGCTGAAGCACGGAAAAATGCAGAGATGTCACAGATTCTGTGAGTACTTGGTGAGTTTTGCTTGTGTTTTACTGAGGAGACTGATTTTGTGCTGGGAGTTTTGTGAAGCAGCCTGTTAGATGCATTAAAGGTGCCGGAATGGCAGATGTGGGAGGTTTTGCAGTCCTAAGGCAGCCGGAGCAGCTCTGGATCAACTCCACTCTTCCACTACATACAAGCTGAGGGAGAGAAGCCTTTATCTCCAGAAAAGCTTCGTCTGACCCTGTTTACTCAGCTTGCCTGTGACATTTGGCACTGTGATGGGTACAAGAGCCTGCCTGCCTTTTTCATCTGACATATTATGATGCTAGAAAATAAATCCTGGGTACTGCTGAGCTCCAGCTCCATTCATCAGCTCCCCTCACACTGGCAGGAGCAATAGGACCAGTTATAATTCCTCCAGCATGGACTGTGTTCCTTGGTGTCAGAGGAAGCTCCTCCTCTCCTTTTGGGTGTCTCTGAGCAGTTTGAAACATGCAGAAGCTGCTGCTTTGACTGACATTTCCCTGCCTTTCTTCCACAGCTGAAATCCTGCCACAAACTCTTCATTTTAATTTCTCTACTGGTTACTTATAAAACATTATCACAGCAACAAGAGGAAGAGAGAATGAAATAGACAATTCTTGTCTTTTTCTTTCAGTCTTCGGATACCCAATGTTTTTCTTCAGTTTCTTGTGTCTATTTGCAAGTAATTAGGTGAAAGAAAGCCAAGTCCTTGTAATAATGGAGACCAAGGGCATGAACAAAGTCAACATTAAGGTTGAATATTTAACTAAAAGTTGTAGGGTAAACTTTTTAAAAAGTCCATAATTTCAAGCATCTCTGACTGTTTTCTTGAGCATCACTTAAGATATATTATGCTTGGTAGCAGACATGCCAATGAGGTGAATTAGCTGAAGATTTCTTTCACCTCCTTGGCTCATGGTTCAAGTGTCCCTTGGTTCTCTTTTGTAGGTGTTCTGATTTTCAAAATTCTCAAAAGATTATACCTCTAAGGGCTGCCAGGGTTTGGTTTTGGTCTACAGCACATGTAGGGAAGCATTGAAAATGAAGTAGGGGGACATCAATCCCTGTCCAGCAGTGCTCTCTGCTGTGCTTTAAGGAAGGAAGCAGGTGAGTTTTAGAACAGGGGTTTCACATAACCAAGTGTGGAAGAGCATTTTGTAAGATTTTAACCATTTTTTTATCATTAAAGATTACGGTTCTGTGTTGTATTTCCAGCCATGGTGCAAAGACAAAGGTTCTTTAAGCACCTGTTAGGACCATTTCCTGTTTTCCTAAAGCATTTGTTCATCCACCAACTCCAAATACAGTTACTGATATTTTTAGTTGCCTTGTTTTCTAACAAGCTTAAGCTTAAAACAAGTGACTGAACGTATCATTGCTGAGAATATTCTAAATTGAGGTGGTTTGGCTTCTGGAATGAAATCAACTTGTTTCAAGCCATGTTTGGAAGCTGAAGTTGTTGTGTGAGAATCCTTTATCTTCTGCTGTGGCAGGATTCTGGAAACAGCTTCATGGTGAGGTGATGTCCTCTTGGAAAACTTCGGTGCGCTTGGAGCAAACCCTTGGAGTTCAGGCCACTTGGCAAGGACACTGCAGTCCCCACCCAAGCAGTGCAGGCTGTGGGAAAAGACAACATTTTCTTGGCCAGAAAAAAGCCCTGTGATCCAAAAGGGCAGGAGATAAAAAGCAGAAAAGGAGAATCACGGACAGAAATAACATCTAAGGCTTTACGAAAGTTGTCTCACCTTGACTTACAGTCAGGACATATTATTCTTGGTGGCACTCCAGATCAGTTAAAATGCAGAGATTGCAGCAGCCTCAGCTAAACTCTAAACTGGATAGTTTACACATAGCTAACATAAAAAAACGTACTGCGTGATTCATGTTATTATTATTCTGTAATATGCTATTTATTTTATGTTGTTCCCACATTTCCTGGTCCTTAAAATACTGTGGGATAACTGCCACCACATAATTACATGGTTGTATTTGTCAAGAAATGTAACTGTGAGCATGGCCCTTAGGATTTTGGAAGTTGGGCTGCTACCAGGGAACTCTTGGATTGCAAAAATGCTGAATAATAGAAAAATGAATATTTGTCTATAAGTAACCTCAGTAGATTTCAGAATTCCATAGGGTTGAGGTAAAAAAGGCAACAGCCTTCTTTGACTTGGGTGTGTCCCAAGTATTTAGAAAGTTATAGAAACCTGGCTTTTCAATGCAGTCTTAGGACCCAAAGCAACTTTTTGGCTGTGCCCCTCTGAGAGTGGTGATGCATTTTCCTGGTCTTAAAATTAAGAGAGCTGAACACAGTTAAGAGGGGAAAGTGTCTTACCTCGGTATTTATTGAAGGACCCTCAGGGGCACCGAAATGCCCATCGAAATGCACCCCGAAATGCCCCCCGGAGAAATGGCCCCCCACGATGTGATGTGTGTGCAATTATAGGCCTTGCTAATTAGCACATCTATCAAAGATTGCCCAGGGAGGGACTCCAGCGAGACCCCTCAGCGAGGAACCTTCCCCTGGCTGGGCCTGGCTTTGTTTACAGAATGTGTTCTGGAGAGGCCCTCGGGGTCTGGGGTTTCCAGGGTGTTTGGGCTCTTGGCTTAACGGGATATTGGGTCTGAGGGAAGTTATCAAACTTAAAGCATTATAACTGTGTAGGCTAAAAGCACTGAGAATACATAAAAGCTACATAAAAGAGTGTATAAAAGGGGTATAAAAAAGGCAAAAAATCATCATGGCATCAGTGGGAATTGCCAGTTAAAAGAAGTGTGAGGAGAGACGGAACGCCACCATTTGATGAGTCTGTGAGCTGCACACAGACGTGTGGATTGCTGCAGCTGCGTGTCTGACCCTGCTTGTGGGTGGTCACCCCAAATTCCACTCAACTGTACATTTTCACTGAGCTTTCTTGTTCCCACACTGGCTTGTGTTTTAACTTTGCTGCTGCTCTCAGAAGCCCCTGCAAGACTGAGAGCTGACCTTTCCCTCAGTGGAACACGATGGGTTTCTGTGCTGCACGGCTGCAGATGCCTCCCCATCCCACCACCCCTGGCTGGAGAGGAAAGTGGTGTGAATTAAGCCGAATTGACACTGCTGAGTGAAATGATCAGGCCAGTGCTGCACAGGGTGAAGATCCAGGGTGTTTCTATGCTATTGAACATCTCTGGGAGCGAGTGTTCTGCAGCAGCAGCAGCCACAGGGAGCCTGTGGGGTGTGCATCCTTTGGAAGCACTAGGAATCCTCTGACAATGTTGAGAAAAGCACCATTCAGACAGGGCCAGGGTGGGGGAGCAGAGGGAATAACAACCGAGCTGGGGGTGATGACATCTGGAAACTGCATCACTGAGTGCAGGATGAGCTTACCAGAGGGCAAGGAGCGGGCGTGGTATGTGGTTTTATGATACCTACAGGCAGCAGAACCTGCTTTTGGCACCGTCTGTAATCACTGTTCCAACGCTTTATCTCACAGCTAACCTGGAGGACAAAGCAGATGTGAAGATCAAGTTTCAAATGCAGTAAAATGGTTTATAAATCTGCCCAGTGTACTGAAATGCTTCTCATGCATTGCTAAGGATGCTAATTTAAAAATGCATCTCCTAATGCAGACCAATGAGCTTCCCCTCCAAACCTCGCCGCTACCACCAGATATTTTTCAGTCATGGATTACTGTTTACCTCTGTTTTGAAGGCATGAGGCACTAGCTCTGTAATGAAATCAATTTGTGAAATGTTCAGTGGGGAAAATGGCTCAGGATAGTCCGAGTTAGTGGCTGCAGATATGAATACATTTGTCCTGAATGTAAAACTGATGCCTGACATCCTCAGTGTGCCATACAAAGTCAGGCTTTACTTTTGTAGTTAGGCTGAACCCCATCAACATTCCTACTCACATCAGCCCTGAGGCTGGGACTGTTTTCTCCTCTTACAGGTGAGAAAAATGAAAAAATAAAGTAGAAATGAGGTAGCCAAACTAGGAGAAGATGAAAGTCTCTCAGACTTTTTGTTTCCAAACCAGTACTTGGTACCCCAACCCTTCACACTATTGCACGTCACAGGAAAGCATCTTTGGTGCTCTGGAATATATTTTATTTTGGGGAATATAGTTATGACTCCAAGAAAGACGTTTGGACTTTTTTTGACTCTCCTAAGCAAAAGGATGAATTAGATGTATGGCCAAAAAAATCCCCTGGTCATCAAAAAATGGATTTTGATGGTTAGACAATGAACTCCACAACTAAATATCAGACTAGAGATGGATTTATGAAAGCATTTCAGATGCTTAAGCCTCACAGGAAACATGGGACAGGGAGGGGGGAGGGAAGAGTGTGTGCATGATGGTGGATCATACTTGAGGAGAAAAAAATATCATTAGAGTAGTTAGTTTTAGTTTTTGTTTGTTTTTTTTTTTTTCCTCTTGGAGAAACAGTAGACAAGCAAGGTGAAATTTCAATTTGATACTTCCGCAAAAATCTTTCTCTGGTGTTTAGGAGTCTTTATGGGTTTTAGCCAAGTTGTTCTATGTATGCACCTGCTGACCATGTAAATACCATCAGATATCCTTTCCACAGAGGACTGCATCAGCTGCTGGTTCAACCATCTCACGGCTTGCAGGCACATTGTTTCTGAAACCCTGAAATTAATATCAGAGACCTTCCCATCTGTAAAGAGTTGTGTTGGGAATCAGCTCCCCTTGGATGTCTCCCACCATCCAAGCTCTCAGCTGCCTGTGGCTGGTTGAATTCCTTGTTTGTAGCTGTTGCACATCTGCCTTCATTATTTTATGTGGGGATGAAGTGCATGCTAAAGTAGTTCCTTGAGTGCTTGGTGTTTTTGTGAGCCAGAATGAAACATAACAACGGTCCAGCACCCAAGCTCGAAGCTGCCTTCCCTCAGGCAGGTTGGGTCTGGGATGTGTGTTCAGGAGTTTGACATGGCTCTAAATGGATGTTCTCACTCTTCAGTCTGGCCTGCATGCTTCTTGGAAAGGCATTGAGGCACACAAAGACATTTGCAGATGTTTTCATCCTCACTCGTTTTGTGATTTGTACTTTGTGTTAGTAGCTCTGTTATGACTTGTTTAAAGAGAATTCAAATTTATTGGTGCATTTTGCAGGAATGATGACACTCTGCTCAAAAGTGTCTCAGTTTACCATGGTTTTAAACATTTGGCCATTAGTTAGCAAGGGGTGAGAGAAGGGAAGTGCTGGTTCAAGAGAGGCATAACTTAGTACATTTCTAGTTTGTTCAAGTCTATAAAGCCATTAAATAGTTTTTCCTTTCCAAAGGAAGGTCACATCAGTTTGATTTTTGTGGAATCTAGTAAGCCCAATTCTGTGTTTAACCTTATTTAAATTTATTTACTAATTTCACTTTGGCTATTAAAATATGCTGGGTGGGTTGTTTTTTGGTTTTTTTTGTTTTTTTTTTTTTGTGAAAAGTCACCTTTTAAAAAACCAAAACAACAAAACCCCCACACAACACAGTAAAACCCCCAAACCTACTAACAATTCCTCACACTAAACAGAGCCCACGATGTGTAGCTGGTCCTCCTGTCTTATGGCTCTTTGTTGTGACTATGAGGAAGATTGTCTGTGCTTTCTTTTCTTTGTACCTGTCACAGAGCAACTTTATTTCCCAAACCCAGAGGGATCCAGAGAATATACAAAGATGGAACCTTATTTTTCATCTAGTTTGTGGTACAGGGCTTTGTAAGATAATTCTTCATCCACATCATTCAAAGATCTAAATTTGACTGTTTTTTTCTGGGGTTGCATTGTTGTTCAGCACATTCTCCCCTTGTTAAATTTCAGTGTTTTGTGCCACTTTCAACCTTTCTTTTATTTCTCAGCTCCTTTTGTACCCACTCTGTGTGTTGTCAGTTCTGCTTTGAAGTCCTTTGCTATTCTGGCAGGAGAGAGATTTATCTTGCGTGACTTCTTTTAACTCTCTTGCCTCTGTGGAGATGTGGCAATGCACACTTCTGGCAAGCTGTTCTTGGGTTTTACTTACTTTTGTTTTTGCCACTGCATGCTTTATATGTAAGTATGTGGTCACTGTTGTTTTCTCTGGAATCCCTTCAGCTGGGCCGTTTCTGCCTGGGAGTTGGGGCTCTTGGAGTTCGATGCTTTCGCACGGAGGGTGGCTGTAACCAAACTGTGTCTCCAAGAGCTCCCTCTTACAGTGAGGTCTGTGGGGTCAGGCCTTTGCGTGGATCGCTCCCACTGATCCTGCAAGGCTCCCCACGGAGCAGCCTGTTTGCCTGGAGCTCCTTGGAGAGCAGTGAGCTGCACGAGGCATGACCCCTGCCGCTCCCCCACTCTGTTGCCTGAGCACCAAACTCTGAATCTGCGCTGACATTTCCGTGTTTCTTCATCCCTTTGTGTTTTAGGTGCATTTTCTCAGACTGATGGCTATTTAATCTCCCCCTGGTGCTCTGTTAAGTCTGGGTTTGTTGCACGCTGGAGACAAAGAGGCATGAGGAGTTAACACCAAAAAGTTCTTATACAATCCATCTTGCCTCATTCTTCAAGTCTGACTACAGCATGTAAGGAAAATGCAGAGAAGAAAAATCTGGCATCCATAGGGGATACACTGAAAAGGTCATTTTTTGTGTTTGCCTGTCCTGCTGTTTTGAAAAAGCACTCGAGCATGTTCACCTCACTTCTATTTGGAAACCTTTTACTTCTATATTCAGCTTTCCTTTGTGTCTTGCTACAGCTCAGAAAAAGTTGTCAGAGATATCTCCTTGAAGATGGCATCTCTGAGCCGTGGGACTGAAGCTAATGGAAGCCTCGTGCTCGCATCAACAAACTGCATCTGTTCCCCTGTGACCCACCTGGGAGTGTTGCAGATTTATGGTTTGATGTGGTTCCTCACAGCAGAACAAATCCAGCTTTGTAGCTGCAGCTGGAACTGGAAGGAAATCTACACAAGATTAATTTTACCTGTAAGTTTTCATGTTGCTGTTTCTTTGAAATTCAGCTATCGAAGTAACACTAAGCACTGGTGATGGATTGTTTATTAAGGAATCTGCTGTGGCAAATTGTCTAAATATTTGTGATGGATGGAGAAAAGCACGTTTTAAATGAGTTAAGGAACTGCAGAGGGGGAAGTGCATAATAGATGCTATCACAAAAAGGATGGAAGCAGGTGAGGGGGCCAAAAATCAAAACGAGTATAAGTAAGGATTTATAAACCTTGTTTACTTTGTCTTTTAACTAAGGGGTCTAGGTAGCTGTAAAATTCTGGTGGCCATGAGTTGGGAGGCCATAGGCTGCTTCTGGAATGTGGAAATCCCCCATGGATAGAGGTCTCCGTGGTGGAGACCTTGAGTTGGGTTCTGGTGTGCTGGGGGCTGAGGGGGGCACGGGATCTGGGCATTGCTTGTGCAGGACTCACTGAAGACAGAGATGAACTGTGCAGCCTTGTGAGCTACCAAAACCAGAGACTGTAAATAACATTTACAGTAGTAACTGGTCCTGTGAAAACTCGTTGCTGTGCTGGTGCAGACAAGTGTGTGCCGTATCTGAAACGTTATCACAGGAGGCCTTCAAAGGGTGAATGTGAGTGCTTTGCTACATACACCTTTCAGCTGCTGGGGTTTTTTGGGATGTGCATTACGGTCAAGTCCTCATCCTGCTGGCATTAAACTTACTCTTGGAATGGAGCAGATTTCTGGAAACTAAAGTTTTTCTCATTTTTTATTTGAGCATAGATTAATTAACGTAGAAGAAAAATATTACAGTATTTGACAGTCACAATAATTCTCTTGAAATGCAACACTATGCCTTGACAAAATCACTTCATAGAAACCACCCGAAGTACAGAGAGCTTAAATTTTCCATCAGGCAAAAAAAAGAAATTAAACTTTCTTTTTTTAAATTTTAAATTTAAGCAAAATGTTAAGATATTTCACATGATAAGATACTACAGGTAAATTAGTAATGTGGAGACATTTCCTTTTATCTTGCTGTTGTTACGTGAAATAAGTTTCAAAATACTCCAACTAGTAAGACTAAAGCATTTGCTGCAGAAAACTTCATAGCCAGGCCATTTACTTCCATTTTAAGAATGCTGAAAAAATATTCCTCTTCTTACCCCAGGGGAAAAAAAGTAGTGTGGAAATACATTTTTGTTGAAGGTCTCACTCTGAACAAATATATGTTGCTGAGGGAAAAATTCTGACCAAAATACGGTTATTTATAGGTTACTTTCTCCCAGTAAGTAAAAAAGTATAAGCTTTGATGCATTAGGCTGACAGTGTCTAAGGATCTTCATCTACCTGCAGGCTTCAACCACTGGTCAAGCCAGGTACATTTACATTTTCCAGCAATGTAAAACAGTCTAAAATATGGAATAGCATCTGCACTCCAAAGGAAGCAGAGAAAATGTGCTCCTCTCGGCATTCTTGCCAAGGTCCAAGGGTTTTGCTTAGTTTTTCTTGCTTGCCTCGATTGCTGGCTGCTGGTATTGAACATCTGTAGGATTAACATGTTTTATTTCCCCGCTTCGATGCACACATGAATGCCGTGCAATTCTTCGTAATGTGGCTGCTGTGTGGATATCAAAACGAGGAGAGAGAGCCTTGCTTTAGGGCTGAGCTTCCACAGAGTTCTAAAACAACTACTGAAACAGCTTTATAATTAAAACAGTGAACATTTAGAGGCTTCGTGCCATATGCCTCGTTGCAGAGCATCTACGTGAGTCATCTGCTGACCCCACTGCCCCTTCTTCAGGTACAAACTCTCTGTAAAAGAAGGCAAAAAGAACATGGTGATGGGTGGTGATTAGACCCAGCAGATGCTGCTGCTTCATGCTCTTCTCATGCTTCTAACAGTGCACCTCCTTAACACAATACCACTCCATTAGTGCAAGGGGGTGAAATGTAATCTTTTCTACAGCCTGAGAGAGACTGAAAGCCAGTACTTGACCCAGAAAACACCTGTGAGCTCTGATTTGCACCCTAAGGCCTGTCTTGCTGGCTGCGAGAGAAAAGAGCAATTAATTGTTTCAAGCAAAGGAACCTCTCCTCTTTACCTTCTGCATTACAGTAACAGGACTCCACTACCTCTGGGAAAGAGCAGCTTTGAAACTTAGGATAGTAAGAAGGAAATCAGATAGGAAACTATTCCCTTTAAATAATTCAGTGCATTTACTTGCTTCTATCTCTCATCTGTTGTGGGCTGTTTATTTTTATTCCCTCCTAGGGGGATGTTGCAGCCAGAAGAGTCCCGTGCCTCTTTATTGGCTCGTGTTCCCACTGCTTTAATGGCACCTGCCTGCTTTGCAGTTGGCTTCAGTGTTATGGTCTGTATTTCCAGTCTTAATGTCATCTGCAAAACTAGCCAGGCATGAATCACACCAGGAAAACACGTGCTAGTGCTCACTGCTGGGATTGAGGCTGGGACTGAGTTAATTAAGAGAAGCCCCTGGAGACACTGGAAGAGACATGCAAAGAGCCACAAATAACAGGAAACCTCACAGCTTGAATATTGACCAGGGCTGTTTGGAAGCACTATCTTCTTAAACACAGAGGATGGAGGATGTCAGAGATTTACAAAGAGTTCTTTGTAAATCACAAGTTGCCACATGCATGAATAGCAGAGCAGACTGGGTAACAGAAGCTCTGCTGTTGTTTTAGCCCCCCCAAAAAGCCAGAATTTAAAACAATTACTGGTGTATCTTCAAAACTTAGCACCGCCAGGTATGTTTTAAATAACGCACTGGCAAAAGATGTGTTTATCATTAATTTCAGATCTGATGGCAAACTTGGTCCCTTTTCGTATTTCTAGTTGGATTGTTCAACGTTGTAGCAGCTGTGTCATCTCAGCCTTTGTCTAATGATAAAATCATAGTACACAGTACACTTACTGCTGAAATTCATCAGGATTTTCATTTAAAAGGCCAGTTTTCTGTCTGCCGCAGGGGTTATAACTCCAGAAGTTTATCACCGTCATTTTTCAGAGAGTTAGACATACCAGTCATTTCCAAACAATTCAGCAAGAGCCTTTTGTTGTATAACAAATATTCTGGTTTTGTGACATATTGTGGAAGCAAAAATTTTTGCTGTTTAAAAACACACTCTTCTGTTTCATAAACCAAAACCCATAATTTAGTGGAATCTTGAGATGCCTTTGGGTAGAAGCCTGCTTTTGTCAGAATATATTTTTTTCCCTGAAGCACAAGGGGAAAAAAAAAAAATCATTATTTTGCCATCACTATAAAATTTTTCAAACCCAGCAGTTTTTAATTCAATACCTATGTGATCTCATGATAATCCAGACCCCTGAGAATCCAATCTAATGCAAGATTTAGGTGTGGACTGTCCAGCACTTGGAGTTTGGCTTTTCCTAAGCTTCCAGAAGACTCAGATCCAAGCATTGTTGTTTGGATTTTTTTATGCCCGGGGGAAGATCAGATGCAGCAGCGGGTTTTTTCTTTTTGCTTCACCTCTATGGCTACCCAAATCCTCCAAATAAAATAATGAGACACAGCACGACAATGATCAAGCAGCTGCAGGTTCAGCATTTTGATGAAACATTGAACAAGCCCCTGGGCTTTTCTTTACAGGAGTATCCAAACCTGTGTGTCTAGGAGGCCTCTGGCTCCTCGTTTCTTCTCCTCCAGACATCTGCCCTTCACACAGACACTGGATTCACAGCAAGATTTGTAAAGTACCTGGGGGAGTGCAGTCCCACATGGTACTTTGCTGTGGGACATAAAGGCCTTAATCCCTCCTTTCCATAGGATATTAGAAGGACTGGGATTTGTCAGGCAGCGTGGACAGATTGGAATATTTTGAGATGTGATGGATACTTGGCAGTAAATCAGGCATCAGACCCAGGGAAACTCAGGGGTAGTTTTGTCTGTTGCAGGAATAGTTTTGCAGAGTATGAACAGGCTTCAGCCTCGTAGGATGTAGTGGCTGGTTCACTGAAGGGACATTCCTTTCCCAGTGTATTGCATGCTGAAACCATCCTGCTGCTTTCTTTTTCTTTTCTGTCTTCCAACACACAGGAGACCAGAAAGCCCGTGATGCTGAAATCCACCATTAAGCCCATGGAAGGAAACTCCAGCCTCAGCAAACAATAAAGCTCATTTTACTTCCTTGATGTTTCTCATATTCTCGGTTTCTACAAGAAATTCTGCCATCATTTAAATCATTGGAATATGTAGTAGTCAATGCCAGTAATCTATTGTGTTTACTCTCTTCTGTCATCCTGCTTTTGAAGTCTCTAAGCCAATGCAGTTCTTGCATTAAAGACAAATAGAACAGTTTTGTAACACCTTCCTCACCCCTTTGTAAAGAAAAGTGAAAATGCATCACAGAGGCTGTGGCCACAAATTTGTTTCACTAAAAATTACCCAGGAATTGTTACATAGTGAGTGTTGAATACTTAAGTGTTGAATAGAGTGAGAATAGCAATAATAAAAAATAACCACAAAATGCAACCCCTTTTTTTTTTTCTCAGCTAGGAACAGCACTGTCTGATGATATTTTGCCTTAAGACCCAGGTTCATCCTGAGCAGATGTCTCATCTTCCAGAGTCTCTTGCTGAAGGGCTCCCTGCCAATACATCTTCACAGGGGTTATGGCTGAGCGTTCCACCATAAATTTCTCTCTTAAGCACAGCTAATGTGGATCACAGAAGGGTTAAGGTTGGAAGAGCCCTCTGGACATCATCTTGTCCGAGTGGTGTCACCTGGAGCAGATGGGCTGGAGTGGTGCTGGGCCACAGGCTGAGGCAAGACGGTCTGAGAATGAAAGCAAGAGGAACCTGGAAAGGATAGTGCTTCTTCTGCGCCCACTTCTTCCTGTCTCCTGCTTAGGCTCAAGGGAAACATAAGAGCACTTGAAGACTGGAAGAGGCTCAGGTAATGGGGGGGGGGCTTTTGATGCCTTAGGTTTTAACTCTTATATTTTTTACAAAATTCTGTATTCCCAGTGTGTAATCTTGAGCTGTTCTCTCATGCTCACACAGACATAACAAAGCCTCTCCAGGCCTGCTCTTCAAGGACACCCAGCCCGTCCCAGGCCCAAAATGTGTAACCCAGCACCTTGAGAAGGGGGGCGAGCTGAGGGGCAGTTCCATCATTAGCTAAAGTTTAATTGGTGAATTTATGCTGATCTGCAAATGGACCAAACCTATAACAGTGTGAAGAACTCGTGACTCGGGGTCCATCTCGGGTGCAGCCTTTGGCCTGCCCAGGGTGTGCCTCTGAAGGCCTTTCCAATAAATATCCACCTTTATTCCCTTACTCCTGGCTAGCCTCTGTTTCCAGGCTGGCCTTTTGGGCATCACTTGTAGGCTGTGCCCAGAAAGGCGAGTGGATGAGCCGTGGAAAGCTGACTGATGGGTCAGAGATGGGGGTAGGTGGGCCAGCCTGGCCTGTCACAGGGTCTGATTAACTGGCTGGAAGCATTTATGGGAGCTCTTGAGCCAGCACAGAGCAAGCCCTACGGCTCTTGGGAGTTCTCCTGTGGGCTGCTGTGTTGTGCTGCCGTTGCTTAAGGTACAGGGAAAAGCTGTTTCAAAGGATTTTTATTTAGCTGCTCTACATGAGCTTTTTCTCAGCCTACATTTTAATGCTTGACAGCTGAGCTTTTACAAGGTTTTGGAGCCATTAATCAGAGCGGAGTTTTGGGAAGCTTTTGCAATGTATATTTGAGAATTTGTATGGCGCTGGTTTAAATTAAAGGCTAAGGCTTACTTTTGAGGCTGCTTTTGGCCTCTTTCCGTAAAGCGTGGAGCCGTGTATTATTGTTCTAAGAACCCGTAATTAGTAGCAAATGTTTGCAAAATGCTGAAGGTTGTTGCTAGGGTGCTCCTTCAGGCTGGGATGTGCGAGAGATAGTTAAACCTAATTTAGATCTGTTTCAAAAACTGTTTTCTTAAGCTGCAAGTATAGATCATTTTTATGCAGTGCAGTATGTTCTGACTTTTCAAATGGGCAACGGGAATAAAGGCATTCCTTCAGGAATAGGCATGACTTTGAGCGAGCAGAAATTAAGCTCCTATTCTTTGAAGTAATTTACTGGGGAATCATGCAGGAGGTAGGAAACAGGACTTCAGACCTAGGCTGTTTTTCTTTTTCACAGAGGTGTTGGCTCTTTTGCCCACAACCACTCAACTTTCAAGCTATTTTATCAATTCAAATAAGGACCAGAAGCATAATTGTGTTTGTTTTGAAGGTCAGTGATAACTTTCCTAACTGATAGTGAAAAAATTATCGAGAAGCATTAAAGTATCCCCTAAAAATCACTCTCTCTGACATTACATGCCTCTTGAATTTATGTATAATGTTGCAATGACGTGTAGCAATGACGATTGCTTTTTGCTAAGTTTGATGCCAGATTTTGAAAGACACCATGTAAAAGGTGCTCTGTTTTTGCCAGAATGTCTCTGAATGTATTTTGCTGCACAGTGCACTAACCATTGACAGGTTGATTGATGACCTGCAGACCTGAGTGGCTCCTGTTGTCATCCTTTGGGTGACCAACCTGTACTTGCCACAGTTGCTCCCTCAGAAGGAAGCAGGTTGTGGGAATTCAGGTGTTGCCTTCAGTTCTGCTGCAGGTGCCCTGTGTGATTTGGGTTAAGACTGGGTAAATCTCTTTATGTTTCGTTTCCCAGCCTCCTCCCCATGCCCCCTTTTTGCACGGTGCCCTCTCTCCTGATGCACCCTGCCATCAGTGGTGACCCATGGTGGGGTTTTGAGGCTACCAGAGGTGGGAATGGGGAGGGCAGGAACCTCTGCAGGGGCTGTATACGGTGCCTCACCCTTCAAGAGGAGCCTGGGGGCAGGGAGTGCCACCGAAACCCATCCTGGGAGGTGTGTGACTGTGGGGAACACAAGCAACACCTTCCCCTTTTTTGTGGATGTCTTGCTGAATTAATATCTATTGTCCAAAAGCTCTGGGTGTGGGACCAGAGGAGGAGGAGGATTTCCATATTTGGGGTGAACCAGCCCAAAAACTGGAAGGTTGCTGTTAGTTCTGGTCCTTTTCACAAACAGGGACTGACAATGTGACTTGAGCGTTGGGTTTGGCCTCGGAGAGGGAGGTGTCTGTGCTTCGGTTCAAAGAGTATCCGAGTGGAGACAGGTAGAGATGCACTTTAAAACTTTCATGGGTCTGTGGTGATTTTTGTTAGAGATATGTGGGAAAAACATGGAAAATGAAGGTGTTTCAGAGGCCAGGAACACGAGTGAGGTTCAACATGCAAATTAGGTGCTTACTTAAATATTCCCCTCTTAGGCCTTTCATCCAGGTTTTGGTGGGAGCACGTGGCTGTGCATGCAGTGGTGACACCGAGGCAGTTCAGCTTCCCTGGTGTTCCCTCTGCATCCAGGCTCCTCAGCTGGGGTGTGCATGCACAGCTCTTGCTGTCTGTGCTGTCCCCTGCGGGATGGCAGGCTCTGGATCATGGAACAGCAGCAGCACTTTTGTGCTCCCTTAGTTTTGTATGTTAATCTTGGGCAGTCAGAGGCATGCTGAAGCGTCTCTGCACAACGGAGTGAGGGTCACTGTGCTCTTTGGGAGGCTTAATTGGGCTGCTTAATTCATAATTGCACTCCAGCTGCCTGGGTTGGTGGATTGTTGAGGTGTGATGTGCAGTCCTTTCTTAAACCCTGCTTTCTTCTGTGTCATATCATCATGCATCATCATTTGAATCAACAGGGATGTTGGGAGGATGTCACTTACAAAGAGTGTTAAGAATGCTCTGAGTGCCAGAGCTGAGATCTCTCCCCTGTCTACTCCTCCTCATCTTTGTTACTTTATTTCTAAATAAAACTAGTTTTAAAAAAGAGTTCTCTCACTTTCCAGAGTGGGAGAAGAAGCTTGTTAGATGTTTAAAGTTTGGCCATTTGAGATGCCATTAGACTTTTGTCTTATATTGTGTTTTGTTCTTTTTTTGCCACCCTTCTTCTAGTGCTCTTGGCTGCAAATAAAAGCTTTAACACTTTGCCCTAAAGTCTGTGATCAAAGTTGAAGAAGTTGTCTGCATTTAGAAATAGATTTAGCTTTACTCTAAGCTCACGAATCAAATCAGTGCTATTATATCAATTTTTTTTAGTGAGGAACAGAAAAATAAGGCAGCAGGATTTCCCCAGGGTACACAAAGCTGTGATATGGCCCATTTGCAAGTAAGCAGGACAGAATTATCATTGATTAGGTTGGGTTGTTTTCCTGAATACTCAAGTTAGACTTAAAACTTGTTCCAGGGTTCCAATTTGGTTTTGTGTTTGGTTTTTTTTTTGTTTTTTTTTTTTTTTTTGTTTATTTTCTCTGTCTTCCCTACTCCTCTTTAAACTACCCCACTGAAGGATCAAGAGTAACCACCTGGATTTAAAGTCCTTCTTAACACAATTGTTAACTATCAAAATGTTGATTTCCAAGTGAAGTCACCTGATTGACATGTTGCTGCTAATTGGAGAATCAGAGGTATTAATTAGAATCAGACACAGTGAAATGCTTATCTCTAAGCCCTGAAGTCTGCAAAGAGATCCCAATTACTTTCTCTTTTTGCTTAGAACAACTGGTGACTTCATTTTTACTGCCTTGCTGAACTGTCAGTCTAATGTCAGTCACTGGGAAGGGTGTGCAAACTGAGCTCGTAGTTAGAAACAAAACAAAACCATCAGACTGATGCTTCAAGAGTTTGGAGTTAGCTTCATTTAAGCTGTAGGAACAATTTGTGTGTCTAAGCTGTGTTTTCATAAAGCTTTGGTTCAGTGGCCTGTGTAGTATTGGTGTGGGACTATCTGAGGTAGTTGTGATGCTGAGAAGCTGCAGCTAGAACAATGGGAACCTTGGGAAACTGGTCTTTTCTAAATTTATTTCCCTTTAGCTGGGGATAGAGCTTGGCTTTTAGCTGAATGTGAGTGTGGGTGTTCTCTGAAAAATGTCATCTTCTGTATGTGACTTGGCTTCTTTGCTTATCTTGAATTTGTGAAAAGATGTTTCAATGGCAGAAGGGAAAATAAAAGGAGACGTAAGAGCCCACCACTTGGGGGAATGTACTGCAAGCTAAAAGTTATAAATCTGATTTTGCTTCCTTAGAAGTAACTTCTCAAAGCGTGCATGTGCCAAAAAGAAATTGCATGGCTTGTGCCCTGACTGGGTGATTCCAGGTCCCTTCAGGAAGGGCTGCAGTTTGCAATTTCAGCTTCTTTTTCAGAAGAACTACACTGGAAAAGAAATGCACAGGCCTTTGTCTGACAATGGGGGACAGATGCATCAGGGAAGTGCTGTTGCTTGCCTGCCTCTTACCACGGGTACAGACTGCTCAGGCTTCATTTGCTGACATGTCCTTCTCTAGACAGGAAAGCACCGCTGTATTTTGCTTATTGTGGGTAGTCAGGTGAACATCTCAAACCTGTCTCACCCTAATTCCATACGGAGCTGTTGAGTTTCTAGTCCCACAGGCCATGGAGTACGTAAACTATCCCGAGAAATCACTGTCCATACAAACAGTGCTTTGCACCCTAGCCTGTGCTGTTAATTTGATCGTTGTTGGCTGTCCTTGGTTTTGTTACACTGGCTGAAATATAGAAACTATATCTATTAGTAAACAACGTTTATAGGGTGGATCTGCTGGACCCCTTCTCAGATTTGCAGTGTCAAGAGTGGGGTCAGCAGCAATCTGTCTCAGGTAAGAAAGCTGTTTTGGCAGATGTGGCTGATGCTTTCCATATCATGAGTTGGAGCTGGAGGAGAAGGGCTAAGGCGTGAGTATGGCTTGGATTAGGAAGCTTGCTTGGAAGCTGGGTGAAAATGTCCAGAGATGCAAAGAGAGGTTGCTCTGTGGAAATTCTCCTGAGCAGATATTAAGCTCCAAGAAGAAAGATGGAAAGTCATGGGAAAGGCACTGTACATACAGCACCAGGACACAGATTTATAGCTGCCCTTGCCCAGCTGTGACTTGGTTAGCGTTAAAATGTGTTGACAATGTAGATATAAACTGAACCTGATCCCCTTGTTAGTTGATTGTCCCCCCCTTTCTGAGCATATTTGTTTGCCGTGGTTACTAAGGAGATCAAGTGCAGCTCAGCTTTTGTTCAGCAGGCAGAAGAACCTGCCAGTTCTTCAACAAAGGCCTGATAAGGTAATTTCCTTCATCTCATGTTGAAAGCAATGAATGCAAGTCAAACACTGGAAATGGAAAGCTTGTCTCAAACTGTGTTTTCTGGTTGTGACTGTGGTACTTGTGAGCTTGTGTACTGGTTGGCTTTGCTCTTAGTGTTGGTGGTCCGACCTGTGAGGACCTTTGGGGGAGAAAAAATTCCCTTTGTATGGCAAGATGAGATGCTATTTAAAATCCATAGGCTAAGTGTGCTGTGCTGGGACCTCACTTCTTTTTCTATGCCATAAAATGATAGATTCTGGGGAAGGAGCATGTCAGATGTAAGACAAAAAGCTTAGTGGGAAGACCACCAAACTGATCACTGACAGCATGAGTGGGATTGCAGAGTCAGGAACAGGACAAGTAGCCATGGGTAGAAAGGGAGAAATGCTAGATAAACAACAAAAAAACCCCCTCGTAGCTGGTTTCTAGTTTTAAAAAAAGTGAAGATTTAGACAATTATGTGACATGGTAGCTTTTGGCTTACCTGTCTCCTGTCATAGGTAACATTGACACCCATTAAATTCTTTATCTGTTTCCACCAGCCTATATGCAACCCCAAGGTGGGCTGGTTCTGTGGAGCCTTTGGTGTCACAGAGGGATGCCTTAACGAATATTATCATCTCATTTGCTGCAGTATTGATAGGCAGGAGGGTGGCAGAGAGGGGTGGTTGTTTTTTGTTCGAGTAATCACCTCAGTAGAAATGAGTGTGGGGGGAACAGGTTTGACTGTGAGAGGCAACTACCTTCACAAGACTGAAGTGATCCCAGATATGTGCTATAAATCTGTCTTCAGTGAAATATTTAGATATCAACGGGCAGATAATGCTGTGCAAATCACTTTTCCCTTCGTGTTTGACCTCTCTCTCTGAACAAAGAACTTCAGTTTTTCTGTCTAGAAAACTAGAAAATGAGTTTTTCTGCTCTCTTAGCTCAGTTCTGCCATCTGAGATGAAGGATCCTGTGCACAAGAGGAAAAGCAGAACAGTTCATGTGCCTTGGCTCCTTTAGACTTGTCAGTGTCCTTATGTGTGTTTTCTAGTTTCCTAGCCTAGAGAGAGAGAGTATAGAACATTCGAGAGTGTATCTTATTCTTCACATGTCCCAGCTGGAGCAGCAAGCTCCTTTTCACAGTATTTTTACCCTAGTTCTGAATTCCTAGTTTCCTCCATAGTGAGTAAGTTTGGTGGTCAGAATTTAAAAAAAGAGCTTGCACATGTAAGTGAGGCAATGTGAGACACTCTCTCCTGCAACTTATTTTTTTAGGAAAAAGTTTGTTCCTGAAACTGTTCTATGAGGTGCAATGGGATGATGATCAAACAGCAGGGTCTATCAGCTTACTCTGCTGAGCATCACTTTGGGAGCCCACAAATATGGGAAGAAGTGGAAAGCGGCTCAATAATAGAACCAAGTAGTGGAGGCTGATTTAGGTCTTGTGTATTGACACCTCGCCTCAAAGTTTCAAAGTGGGCAGTCAGAAAGTGGAAGATGCCTAAGATGAGTTGAATCAAAGATGCCAGAAATCGGACGTGTCCTAAAAGGCAAAAGTAGCATATGTCTCTCATTGCAGCAGTTAAAATTTGACGTTTCTGTAGTGATTAGGAGCATGGGGGAAACAGGAACTGAAACTAATAACTGGCAAATATCAACAATGTGGCTGTGGACACTGCTGCTGCATAGTCTGATGAGTGTCAGGTAAGTTCTGCTATCTCCAAATGATAGCTTGGACGCTCAATATCTGCATAAGAGCGCTTCCTTTCCTTTGGACCATAGTTTCTAAATTTGCCGACGCAGATACTTTGACTAATAGGATCCACATCTTCACCGAGCCCTGTTCAACCTCTGCTTGGAGAGTCAGCTTGGTCTTGCCATCTGGGATCCACTTTCTGTGTAGCTGTTGTGACTGAGAGATGGCATGCAGTTGTGGGAGAGCAACTTGGAAATGAACTAATCTAGAGTTAGAAGCAGAACAACTTCCTATTTCTTAGCAGAAAGCGTCTCATAGTTTGAGGTGTCTTGGTCTAGTGTGCGGAATTCAAGTCCTATTTAATTAGAATCCATGAGGGAGACCTCCTTGGCCCCTCCTTTGCCTATTTCTAGTAAGACTTCCTTGGCAGTATCCTGATGGAAGTCTAGAGGAGGTGATCAGGTCCCAGAAGATGCTGAGCTGTTGGCACATGTGACATGCAGTTTGCAACCTGAGCTACAGACTCACTCATTCCTTCTGGTAGCTGTGTGCAAACCATGCATCTGCAAAGAGCAAGGAAAAGAATCCTGAAGTTAGACCAAGCTCAGGTCTTGCTTTGCCCTCTCAGGCCAGATCTATTAAACTCCGGTTCAGACTGGTTCTGGTGCCAAACAGAACTCAGAGATACTGATGTTGTAAGGGAAGCTACAGTCACAGATGGCTTCTAAAGGTGCTCATGTAACACGAGTGAGTGGTAGTGTTGGTCAGATGTTACTTTTGACTCGCCATTTGAGTTTAAAATACAGAGTAGTGATTGCTGGAGCAGTTGCACCCACAGTCAAGTCTAGCTCTGTCATGGTTTCCATAAGAGGCAGTTGAGTGTAACACTTCATGCAGATTAATTACAGAACAAAATCTACTCCTAGCTCAGTTGTTAATAATATATTTTGAGACTGAATGCTGCTATTGAAAATGATTCTATACTCAAAGGATTTGAATCTGTCTTTTGGTGGCTGTTTCTACTTAGACACCAAGGCTTGAAGCTCAGCATGATGCCTGTGCCAGTGAGCCTTTGAGATGAGAAACCAAAAGCATTAAACTCCTAAACTATCGTTTCTTGAAAATACTTAGGCTATTTTCCCCTGGAACTCTGCAGGAGTGAATGCGAGGTTTAGACTTGCATGTTACTGAGCTAATCAGTGCTTTAAAATCGAGCAGGTTCTGTTTAAATCCCTTCTCTCTCCCTTTGCGTGGATGTGCCTCTCACTGGCGCTTTGATTTTAAATCCCTTCTAAAACTGGAGGTACAACTGCAAGATTAATTTGCTGAAATGCCCTGGAACCTCTCCCTCAGACTGAAGAAGAAAGGAGCATCTCTAGTCTTTTCTCTGGGCTGAAGAATGGGGATTTTTGCCAAGAGTAAGAAGAAAAGTCACTGTGTTAAGGCTGGACTTCACGTGCACTTGTCTTGGCAGTTTTACTTTTCTACATGTCTAGTTCCATTAGTCCCCATGTGAACACCCTGGGCCCTGCTGACACAAATTGCCTGCCTGTTTACAAGAGGTGCAGCACTCAGATTACTGGGTTGAAGCTGTTGTTGGTCTTATCCACTTCATCTCCACTTGTAACAGCTTTAAAAAAGAGAAATTGAGTCTTCCTTCCTACAATGTAATAACTATCTGTGTCTCACTATCAGTTTTGCCATGGGCCAGCATGGAGGGACAATTCTAAACAGCTGGATGACCAAGCCCACACATATCTAAGCTTGTGATGTATCTCACATCAGAGGAAAAGAGTATTGCTGTAGAAACAGACTGCTGAATCTGTGACAGAAAGTTGATCCTGTGTACATGTCCCTTTCCTTGATGCAATCAACAATATGAAAGTATAGATACCTATAAAGATTTGCAGCTGATGCAGCTGCTGCTGTTAAATTCATCAACCACAATGAGAGGTACCAAGTCATAGCTGAGGCTCAGATACTCCTGAATCTGCAGGAGAGTAAGCAAACTCTATTCTGAAGGTGATTTTTTCCCCATAAGGAATGCTTTTCCAGAGGAAGAAGCATGGTTTTGAGAGAACTGCTTGAACTTTATGAAGAACTACTTCAGTATGAATGAAGTTCATGTTGGCTTACACCCCTTAAATACCATTTTTCTCTGGTCCTTGCATGGGAATCCATTAAGCATTCACAACCTAGAGAAGGGTGTGTGTTGAAAGAAACCTGCCCAGAATAATTTGTGCTGGGCTTCCTACAAATCCCTCTTTGCATTAACTTGAGTACAAGCGAAGCAGCCTTCACAACACACCTGAAACGTGCCTGAGAAAAACCACACAGAACTCATCTGTCCAGCTCTGCTACTCTACAACAGCAAACACCCCACAGAGAAGCACTTTTGGCATTCCCAGATCCTGCACCTGCCCTTCCAGGGACGTACTAAGCAACCATTCTGCAAAGAGCAAAACTGTGATGACAATGAGGAAATGTTCTTCACAAAGCGATCACTCTGGCTGGTCCTAGTCAGACCTCTGTTGCTGCAAAAATACCAAAGATGAGCTTGAAAGCTACAATTCGTGATGCTGGAATTCATGTTGCTACTAGATTCCAGAAATACGTATGTGTTGAGTGGTTTATAGCACATTAAAATCCATGTTGTTCACAGGAGATACATTTACTTATCTTTATAACCAGCCTTAGTTCTCCTGAGGGTGAAATTGCCATATCAATTTTCTTTCTTCCTCACACTCATCACCTCACTTTATTCCATGGGGATGCTAGCTACCTTTGCTCTCAAAAAATGATATTGCGGTTATTCTAGCTAAACTCTGAGCAATGCATTTCTCATATTGCCTTTTGCCTTGCAGTCTGCTGTTTCTATTTTCACAGAATCACGGGATCATTTAGCTTGAAAAGGCAGTTTTAGATCACTGAGTCCAGCTCTTACTGCCCAGCCCACCACTAACCATGTCCCCAAATGCCACACCTACACATCTTTTAAATACCTCGAGGGATGGTGAATCAACCACTTTCCTGGGCAGCCTGTTCTAGTGTTTGATAACTTTTTCTGTGAAGATGTTTTTCCTAGTATCCAATCTCTGTGTTCCTGCCTTGCTACAGCAACTTCATATTGCTCAAGGTCACTACTCAAGGGTGCCTGAGCTGTGACAGGTTACTGTTACCTGGAAGCCATGAAAGGCCATTTATGTGGGAAATTGCTCAGCACCACTCCTTTGGTGTCTGCTCTTTGTGAGCACTACTCTGTACCGAGGCCACACAGCGAACTCGAGCAGGCTCCAGATGAATGAGGGAGTGCTGCAAATCAGCTTATCAGATGGACAAGTGAAATGTCTGGAGAGGAGTTTGTGAGGAGAAAAATTAAATCCATTCACTCATCTTGATTGCATGCTGTTTATTAGTACTTCCATGTTTTTTCTTCTTTTATTTTCTTTTTTTCTTATTCCCATTTTCTTACATTTTTTTTACCTTCCTGGTAGTTTACTTATATAAGATGGGGAGAGTTGTTTCTAAGTGGCATTTTATACAAAATATTGTGACTCCCTTCTTGCTGTCTCAATGGTTTACAATGCATTTTAGCTCCTCTAGCTACAGAGGCTTTCAGCATTTAAAATTTACAATGAAAGGGGGTTGTTATATTTGGCTTTCATAACAAGAACCATTTGAACAGTTTCTTTATTTAGTACACATGCAATTTACAATGTGTGTGGGGATGCTTGCATTTTTCCTAAAAGAGAAATACAAAGAAAATTGTTCTCTTTCCTGAAAAGGGTGTGAAATCTTTGTCCTCCCCATTTCTGCAGCTGCAAAGAAAACTCTGAAGTTCTAGAGGAGAAGTTGCCGTTATGCTCTGGGGACAGGGAGTGAATGTGAGAAAAAAAATTACCCTGCTGGGCAAGGTACTCCTTGGGTCACTTTGCTCTGTTATCCTCACAATTTATCTTAAATGCTGTAAATAGAGAAATTCTGAACAGAGATTGATTTGTTCGTTGTCTTATCTGAACCATCACCTTAATAATTCGTATTTCAGTTCTGCTGGATCTCCATGTTAAACCTCTGTGGTTTAGACCAGGCCCGGGTTTGCTTTTTGCAGATACTGTGATAAGAAGCACAGAACGTTGCTTTAATATTCCTGTGCTGCTGTTTAGTTTGTAGGGTGTAGGACATTGTTGTTCACTCTGCCCTTTGGCCTTCTGCTTCTTAATCTTGTTTTTCGGCAGTATCTGCCCAGAATCTGTCTTTAAGCAGAATGTAAAACTGAAGCATGCTCTTACCTTCAGATGAAATGCAGGCTTTGATGAGGGAGATAATGACCTGAACCTCGGGGTGTCAGCCAGCAGCGGTGTCGCTGCACCCTGTGTTAACATTTTAAGGAAATCATTCCAGTTGCCCGCTGCTTGTTGGTGCTGCCGTGGCCTCGGAACCGACTGCTTGGCAACTGCGTGTTTGGTGGGAATTGGAATGATTTCAAGGTGTTTATTGTCTGTTAAGACCAAACCTGTGGTGCAGTTTCACAAAACAGAATGGCATTGAAACATTCGGTAGAGGAGCTTCTGTGATGGTGCTGTGACGTGAGAGCTTTTGACCTTGGGGACCTCTGCACAGGAAATTTGCAAAAACACACTTTTCAGTGAAATGCTCGGATTGGAGAGAGTGAATTAAATTAGTCCCCAAAATACGGGGAAAACGTTGAGAGGCAGCTACTTGCTAATGAGAATGAAGTACAGTGATTGAGTTCTAAGCAAATGTGACACAGGGATTCAAATTTAAGCAAAAGCACTGGGATAAGTCTCAGGAACATGGTGTGGAGCAATTGGAGGCTGCAGTTTGCTTGGCTTCTCGCTTGAACCCCTCAGTCCTGATGAATGCTGTGATCTGCTGTGGTATCTTGACCCACCACTGCTTTGCAGTCTGTAAGCAGATCCTCGCTTTGAGGGGCTGTTTCTGGAAGTGTCGTGGTAAAGCCTAATCCCAACAATCTTCTGGCATTCCTCTGCAGTATCCTCACTTCGCAGGGCAGAGTCAGCTTTCCAAATGGTAGGGGGAATTTGCTTATGTTCCTTTTGTCTCTTCCTCTTCTCTCATTCCTTCCTTTCCTCCTTTCAACAGTTTTATCTGAATTGTAATAGAAAAATAATTAGAGATTCTGATCCTTTGAAAAAAAATTATATGGTTTGGATTTCTTTAAATCCTTGCCTGGTCTTGCTTTAGAATTTGACTATAAGCTGAGGAGTTGAAAATGAAAGATTTTTTCAAGCACAGATCAGTGTGACTCTTGTATTGGGATAAACATGAGGGAATATAAAAAAAAATACGTTTCACTTCTTTCACCAGCTAAGTAGGATATGGTCCCTGTCTTTAATTCCTTGCCTTCTTGCTAGATTTCCCAGAATAAAAAAAGAAGTTAAATCTCGACATTCTGATATCTTTAAGATTTGAAAAACAAGTAATCTTTTATCTGTGGATTTTTCCCTGAATACACTCCCTCATAATCGTGAGGACACTTTGCATCTTTGAAAACACAATAGAGCTTTGCCAGTAATGCAGACAGAAAATGAGTCATGGAAGATCTCTCCCTGTTTGCCTGCTCTTAGCGCCTGTGTGTCTACCCAGAGTTAGGATTTCTATAAACTTTGTTTTTGCGACACATCCATCACCCGGAAGAGCCCACGGAGCTCTCCCCTTCCTCTCTGTGCTTCTCCCCGACCTGAGCTGTATCCTCTGCCAGTGCACCTCCCTCATCCTCACTTGGACCTCTGCTCTGGAAACTGAGGCAGAGGGTGGGATTCTGGGCAAAATTGGAGGCTAAGGACAGGAAGGGAGCATGCTGCCTTCCTTGGAAAATCTGGTGGCTGGGTGATAGCAGGAGAGTTGCTGTGTGTCTCTGCCTTGACTTTCCCTTTTCATGTAAAGTAGATATAAACGTTGCACTCCCTGATTAACTTCCCTGATTTGTTGCCTCAAGGTGTGTTACTGTCCTTGGCTAGGAATAGGGCTGAACACAGCAGATAATTTGTAAATGGAGAAAGGCAAGGCTAGCTGCATTCTCTGGTGTGTTATACAACTATGGTAACAATTGGTTTTCATTGGAAACAGAGAGAGTCTTGCTTAATATAAAAGGAATGAGTGCTTTACTCACAGCCCTGAAGAACAGAAACCTCTTCAGTGCAGAGCTATCAACATTCAGCATTTTATTTTTGTTGGGTAGATTTGTTGCTTGAAACCACGGCCCTGAAACACTTCTGTCCCTTCTGTGGTTGGATTCTTGTGCTCTGCGATACCTGCAGTAATTTCTTGCTAAGCGAGGAGAATATGAACAATAACATCGATTTAAGTTTCAAAAAACATGTCAGATGATCAGGGATTGCAGACAGACTGTCTGAACTTATACTGATTTTATTAGGATTTGATGCCACATGAGATGAAATTCTACTACCTTTCAGGCAATCTTCTGTGTTGTCCAGCTAAAATACAACTTTTATTCCTTCTCTTGCGCAGTTCCTTTCCTCTGGTGTCAGGTAATGCGGTGGTTTTGTCAGTCACCATCATCAGTGCTTCAAGTGTGGCTGCTCCCATCCCAGGAAGGGACAAAACACTGGAGAATTGTCCCTCCTGCCCTTTTGCTAGCACAGGGATGGTGCAGGCGGTGGGTGCTGTTTGGTGGAGCTACCCCTCCTGGGAATAGCCAGCAGCTTCCCTGCTCCAGGTACCGCATCAAGGGCAGCCAGAGCGAGTTTGCCTTCCACAGGAGACAAAGTGGGCACCAGAGCCATGTCCATGCTGCTGTCCCCAACAGGTGACTGCCCTTTGCGTTACCTGGGGCTGGCCTTGGTTATACCTCCAGACCCTGCTGCTTATGCAGAGAAAAAAAAAAGAAAAAATTGCTTCTAAAGTGTATTTGGTCAGAGGCCAGTTTCCAATAATCAAAGCAAATGGATCTAAGTTCTAAATATTGAGGGTAAGAATACCTTTTATAAAATGATGATGACCTGATTTATTGAAATCTAGCTGGTAATATCCAGTTCCTCAGTGCAGTGTTCCCTTCTGCTCTCCTGTTGAGTTTGAGTTCACCTATATAAAACCCTCTTCATAGGTAACAAAGTTTAAAAGCACTGACAAGAAAAAGAATCTGCGAAACAGATGTTAAAAGAAAGCAGTCAAAACCCACTGCCCTTATCCTTTTATTTATTCCCTTATTTTTCCAAACTGCTTTGGATTAGCTTGCATCAGTGTCTGTAGCCATGCATGGTTACGCTTTAGGGGACAAAATGCTGGGAAGGAATAGTTAAGCTTTGCTCTTAGCAAGAAAACAAGATTCGTTGCCATACATTGTCTGTAAATTCCCTGGGGTGTCTTCCAGCGAATTGCTGGGGATTTTCGGGATCTGTTTTCCACACTCAAGTTCACTGGTGTCTCAGCTGAGCATGGCACTGGTGGGGCAGTGGAGTGACCCAGCTCTGCCCCTGATGCCCCCAGGTGTGGGGGCTGGCTTGGCTGGTCCACCCTTGCACACCCTTGGGAGCATCCAGTAGGAAATGGCTGTGGCAGCAGCTCCTGGTGGGGGTGTGATGCCATGATGATTTTTTTCTTTTTCTTTTATACCCCCTTTTATACACTCTTTTATGTAGCTTTTATGTATTCTTAGTGCTTTTAGCCCACACAGTTATAATGCTTTAAGTTTGATAACTTCCCTCACACCCAATATCCCGTTAAGCCAAGAGCCCAAACATCCTGGAAACCCCAGACCCCGAGGGCCTCTCCAGAACACATTCTGTAAACAAAGCCAGGCCCAGCCAGGGGAAGGTTCCTCGCTGAGGGGTCTCGCTGGAGTCCCTCCCTGGGCAATCTTTGATAGATGTGCTAATTAGCAAGGCCTATAATTGCACACACATCACATCGTGGGGGGCCATTTCTCCGGTGGGCATTTCGGGGTGCATTTCGGGGTGCATTTCGGCACCCCTGAGGGTCCTTCAATAAATACCGAGGTAAAACCCTTTTTCCCTCTTAACTGTGTTCAGCTCTCTTAATTTTAAGACCAGGGAAAGGCATCAGGTGCAAATCATTCCTCAGCCCTGGTAGGAGGAGAAACGTGGGGAGGTTTCTTGCCCTTACCCAAGGCTGCTGTGTGTGGTTGTGCAAGGAAACTTCAGGGCAGGGGCAGGTGGGAAAGTGAGAGTGTTTGAAGTGCAGTGGAAGAAGGTGAAGTGAATGAAAAGGGGAGAAACCTCTGGGGAGCTGTGATGATACAAATATCCATCTGAGGCTGCCTCTGCAAGGGAGGCATGGAAAAGTGCTCAAGGGTGCAATGCTCAGGCAGCCAGCTGCAAAGACGGAGCCAGTTCTAGGCATTCAGTCTTTCTATATAATCTCTGCAGGAGATAGAATTACAGAAGATGTTTCCATCCTTTTGCCATTTAATATTTCTTTCTCCCTCACTCCCTAGCACTGATGTGTTCCAGATTTTTTTTTTAGCCAGGAAATGCTACCTGAATATCCCTCTCCATCTTCTCCTCTGTCCAGCGTGTGGGTGTTTTGACAAATTACCACCTGGTCATCAGCTGGAAAGATCAGTTCCTTCCACATAACTTTTCACTACAAATATTAGCAGCTGGTAAGCCAGGGATAAAATTGCTGAGGTAGATGGGAAGCAAAAATCCCTAATCTAGATAACATCTCCACCAAATGTGAGTAAACACATTTCCCTGTGCATTCAGCATTTCTTTGAAACAGCTTAAATGTGATGGAAATTCTAATGGGTAGGGACTAGGTAATGATTTGCTGCTCCAGCTGAGCAGGGTGATGGTCGGAGTTCTTAGGAGGAAGAGGATGTGAGAAATGTTAGGAAGTTCTTCTCCAGAAAAAGCAGGCCAAAATAAATTACCTCTGCTTTCTGGAGGAAAAGAAAGGCAAGCCAAAGAACTGGAAAAAGGTCTTTCTTTTTCTTTATTGGTCTAGAAGTGTCTTAATTCTGGAATTTTCAGGATAGTGAGGAAGTGGTGCTAACTAAGATTGTTAAGTCACTACCCGACTTAATTTTTTCCGTCATCAAATCTTGAGGGTATTTATATGGGATAAATAATTCCTTTTGTCATCAGATAAAAGGGAATTTTATGTGATCTCTCAGATCCGTGATCTGAGTTTCTCCAGACCTGAGAGTTTTGCCCAGCGCTGATACCTTATGTAATTCTTGGCCGTTTAAGAAGCATTTCCCAATACACAGATAACCCATGGAATCTATTTTGTGTGCCCTAAGAGGCTTTTTTTTTTTTAATCTAATGAAGTCTCTTGTTAGAATACAAGCCCTACTAGTTTTGCAGATATGTTTTTAGTCCTATTGGTATAGTAGGATTCTCAGGGCACATACTGAATGTTCTGCTTTCAAGCACTCTTTATTATTGTTGTTTTTTCGGGGTTTTTGGTGGGGGTTTTTTGTGTAGGGATGGAAAGAAACAGAACAGGAGCAAAATCAGGAACAGAAGTGAGGTCTGCATATGTTTGTGAGGCCTTAAACAGATGACACTGTCAGGGGCTGAGCAGTTTGCTGCATTCCCTGTGGGAGACAAAGGCTGAATGGTGCTTCCCAGACTAATCCAGAAGGGGCCTTGTGTCCGAGAAAACAAAGGTTTAGAGCATAATTGTCCATTGAACTGCATTTACAGTAGGGTTCAGAGATGTGGTTCAGAGCCCGCTCTGGAGCTGCTCTGAAGGAAAGCTCCTGAGATGCACACAGGGCACACGGATAGGTTTTGGCAGCGGCTGCTTTGATCTCCGAATCCACTTCCAATGCATTAACGTGAATGTGGCCTAGGATCACTCCCAGTAATTCAGCTCTACTCAACCTGAAACTCAGAGCTTTTTCTGAAGCTTGCTGTGGGGAAAAGGCACGTTAGTATGTTTGATTTAGCACTGAGGAGACAGATCCTGTTGACAAAGAGCATTGAAAGTAAATCTCTCCATGGCACCTTCCTCCATGAGAACCTCGCGTCATCTGATCCGCTAAGCTGTGGGAAAGGATGGATGTCAAAGGAAACCCAGTTAAAAACATTTTATAGAAAATATGATTTCTTTATCTAGGAATCTTTTTTTTTTTATTTGGAAGTTCACTTTGTCACTGTAAGTGACGATGCAAAGTGTAGATGTCGTTGATGTGCTGAATTCTGTGGGTCTTAGAACTTTGCCAAATCTCACCAAATCATTTTTAAAAGCCGACATGAGAACATTTTTAGATTTGTGGACCATTTTTTGTCCTTTGGCAATGGAGCACAACCATACTGGAAGCCATTGGATATTATATTTGCACAAGTGTAACTTCATCTGAGAATGTGAGCTGAGCAAAGCCCATCAGTGCTGGTACCTGTCACTTCACTCCTCTCCTTCTTTCCAAACCTGTGAATGCAGTTTCCTATTCGTGATAACGCTGCTTCAGCAATATAATTATTATATTTCCTGACAACATTTTTGTGGAATATGCAAAAGTGGCTACACCTCTACAGATGTATAATCAGGTTTCTTCATCCTTTGAGGACACTTTGCAATTTGAAATCCATGTTGCTTCATTAGAGATGCTTAAGCCTTCATTTATGTAGATGATTTCATCCAAAATTGTCCCAGAGTACTTGTCAAGCTGTTGGCTGAATCCAAAGCCTGTGGATGTAAATGGAAAGACTCCCTCTGACTTCACTGACCTTTGGATAAGCTCATTAAGTTGTAACAATGACAAAAAAAAAAAATTAAATGTAGATTGAAAGCATCATAAAAAAGTTATTGTTATGCTGATCTCTTTAAAATATTTTGACCTTAGCTAGCTAGACTCCCCACATGTATGACTTTTATCTGACTTCTGTTGAGTTGTTGGGTTTTTTTAAACTTATTCCATAAAATATTTTAATTATACAAGAGTCAGAGATAAAATCAGGAGTTGAGTAATCAGGATATTTCAAGTACACCAGTGAGCAGCTCTGGAATCTGGGAAGCAGCACAGACATCAGTGAAGGTGCCCGCCTGCTGTGCATCCCTGCCTGCCCACAGCTGTGATGGCCAGGCTGTGACATTCTCAGCTGGGGACAGAATTCAGACTCCCAATACCAGTCCAATGCATGCTTGTCTGCAGTTCCAGGCAGGGTACCAAGTATCCAAGTACCTGGGTCTTGCGATGGTATCTGCATCATGTTAACTAAACTGGTTTGTAGTCTCGAGATGGCTGATTAATTCTCCGTCTTAATTGATTAAGTGCACCCCTGCTTTCAAAACGCACTTGGTTTTAAGCAGAATTTGAAGTTGTAAGACTTGTGCATTGAAATCCTAATGCAGGTCAGATTAGAGTTTATGATTCAAGTACATGTTTGAAACAAAATTTACCCCCTGGCTTGATTCTGGCTTGTCCTGGACTGGAATTATTCTGGTTCTATTTTGTTGTTCTTTTCTTTTTATTTTTATTTTTTTTCCCTTTTGCCAGCTGAAACAAAGCTGTCACTAATCTACAGAACAGGATTTTTTAATATCACACTGAAATAATGAAAATTACTCAGTAGAAATATGCAGGACTGCCTTATGTGTCTAGTAAACATCTATCTAAATATTTGTAAGCATTTGCAGCCCCTGCCATACCTATCACTTTGAGTCCTTCTGGAAAGGCAGCATATCTTGCATAAATCTGTCAATGTAGTAATTGATAAATCAAAATATGTATATTTTTTGTATGTGTATATATAAATCTGGCAACATTTACAGCTAGATTCTCTGACTTCCAGTCCCCTTCCCTGATTATTGAGTCACATTACTGGTGAAGAAAAACAAGCTTGAATTTGATCTCGCTTCATGTGGAATTAAATTATTACAGTGCAAGGTCAATCAGTTACAAACTCTTTGTATCTGGAAAAAAAAGCAGATTTATATTTGAAGCTTTATCAAAATGTTATTACCTGCAGCTATCATTTTAATTTCTTTTTGCCCTTTGTAAAAGAGGGAGCCTTCCCGTTTACCTTTGTAAATCCATGCTGAACAATCAACAATTTGGATTTCTTCTCCAAAGAACAACCTCGGTAGTGCCACAAGCAGCTGTAGGCTGAGAAATCCCCCTGAACAGGTGTCAATTAAAACTTCTGCCAGTCTTAGGCTGCCAAGTGGAAATGGCTGTAGAAGGCTCTATTTGTTCTCCTTTACTTGTGTGAATCACTCTCTTAACTTGCAAGGAGGAATATGTAGCACACCATCTAGCAGCCTGAAACATCCCGTGTTTGAAATGCCAGAGGTGTTCCTTCTGCCTCTTGTGTCACTGCAGTAAGAATTATCCAGCCTGACTTTTGCTAACAGCCTTAATAATGATTCCCAGTGTCAGATACCTCTCCTGCTCTGGCCAAGGCCCAGCAGTGAATCAGAAATAAATACTTGATTCACCCTGTGCAACTCAGAACTGAAGCCTCCCCCAGACCAGAAATTTCCACAGTTTCAATCTTGTGACCGTAACTGAACTTTTAAAGTGGATATTTCCCAACTTGCTACTGGAAACCTATTTCCAACAGGAAAAAACCCTAGCATAATGATCACAAATCAATAACTGCATGTAAAGACCCAGTTAAAAAGGGAGCAGGAATTTTGGAGCCAATTTTCTTTAAGGTACAAGAATGAGGTTGTCTCCCAAAGTCAAAGCCATAAACTGAAATTTAACAAATAGAATATTTCCACTGACTTCAGTGGGTTATCCAGTGATGACTTGATATAGGGGGAGTCTAGGATAGCGTGGGTTGATAATGGGGTAGTTTCTAAACCAGAATGCTCTTAGGAGCTAAGATGAAGAATGTGTAAGGTGTCGAAAGAGGCATTGCTTGTATCCTTGCTACATTTGGCCCCGTGAGGGAGGGCCCTGCAGCCCTGGGTATGCACCACACATGCATTAGAACATTTTCAAATAAAAAAAATCAATCATGCATTAAGACTAGCTGTAGATATCCTGAAATTCCAACTTCTTTTTTCTTCAGTTGCAAGGAAATTAAATTAATTTCACGAAATTCCGCACAGCAGACAAGGGCTTCTCTTGGCTGCCCAATAGTATTATCATAATTTTGTATTCAAAGTGTATATTGGATCTTGCTACTGGCAATGGTGATTTCTTTTTACTCAGTGCTGTAGTGGCTGAAGTAAATTTGTACTTGATTTACTTCAGTTCGTCTGTACTTGGAAAAGTTTACTTTTTTTTAAAGGATGTAGCAGTTTGGTGGGTTGGATTTATTTCTTTTTTTGATTGCTCTGTGGCTGTGCATTGGATTCTTTCTCTCTGTTTTATATGACTTCTTTTCCTTTCTCTTTTCCAACTCCTGTAAAACTTCCTGACGCTCTCGTTTCCTTTCCAGATCTCAAGGCATGTTGCAAACAGGTCAGGGGATGAAACGCTGCCTTTTCCCCAGCTGATACAGGAATGGAAGGACTGAGCTTCCTGTGAGCCTGAAATCCAAGCAGAGCAGTGAGGGATGGCTTTTCTCCTGCTTGGTCCTGATGGGACATTGATGTTAACCCCGCAGGAAATCTATCAGTAGAAAAATTTCACTCTCAAGCTGAAAATAAGTTTGGGGGAAAGAAGAGGGAAAGCACCAGAGGGTCTGGAGGGTTTTGGTCAGGCGGCTGCTGAGGTCTGTAAGTTGTGCCCTGTGTGTAAGGGCTGGTGCAGATCTCCTTGTCTTCATCTGCTGGTGTTTGCTCTTCTGGGGAAAGCCCGCACGTTGCTGCGGGGCTGGAAGGATCATGGTTCATGATGGTCATGTGGGGGACTCCAGTGATGCCACATCCCTTCATTCTTGGTTGTGGCAACCACAAATTTTTTTGACATTTATTGGTTTGGGTTGGTTGGGGTGTTTTTGTTGGTTTGGTTTTTTGGTTGTTTGTTTTTTTGGGGGGGTCTTGGGGGGCTTTTATTGATACAGTGATTGTATTTTAACTTTTCGAGGTGGATGTGGTTGTTTGAAGTCACAAAGCGGTATGGAGGGCTTCTGCCCATCAAAGTAAATTGCATTTCCAACAGTAAATAAGTACCAAAACTTAGTAGAGTAAATTTCCAGAACCCCTAATAAGTTAAGCAAGCCAAACAAAGTGAGAAGATGCTACTCCCTTTATCACCTCTGTCTTGTCTTATTAATGAACTGAAGCAGGCTCTGTCTTTGGGTACAGTTTCTAAATTTCAGGTCACTGAAGTTTCACCATGATTATCTTTGGGGTTAGGGGTTATACCCTCTTCCTTGGCTTGGAAGAAGACCCGAATGTAAGCAAATGAACATTTTTATTTATATTTAATGCCTTATTTCCTTTTTATACGAATTCCTGTAAAATTTGCCACATCTCATTTTTTTTATCCTGTTGGGGATGTATATGGAGAGGTAAGGTGACATTTTTGTTCCTTACAGTCATAATTATTTATCAAGGATTATTTCTCAGGAAAGAACTGTTATGATTAAATTTGGAATGATGTCTGCAACAGAGGGAACAAGAGAGCTACTTCAGCTACTTGTCTGGACCATCCTGTTACTGTCTTTCCTTCGGTGAGAATGCCTTTGTTTACTGGGAGAGCCTTACAAAATGCATATATCTTTATACCCAGTGATAAATTCCAGAAGTTTGTGTTTAGAAATGTTTTTGCAATTGATTTTTTGGTATTCTGAGATTGAGGATAATGCTAGCTTCTCTGAGCTGAACTGTAAAATGAAATAATTTTGAGAGAGGGTTTCTTCTCTTCCCAGAAGCTCTTGTGATTTGAGGAGCTGTGTGGTAAATCTCATCACAGACATTTCATGTGCTGTTTAATACCACAGTTAATAAGCTCAGCGTTTGGAGCCGAAGAGATTCCTGGCTTGGCAGTGTTTTCTGTAACTTGGAGACGTGAGTTTTGGAACAGATACGAAAGTTACTGGCTCCTCATAGGAAACACATTGTATGCTTGGCTGCTGTGTGCCTCTGAAGCCCCACAAGTACCAAAGCAGTGTGTGAATGTTGTACAGTTCTCCTAACAAGGTGAATTACCCCCCCAGTCAGGTGTGTGGCTATTCTTTTAGAAGTCAGCATCTTCAGGACTTTGAGCATTTTGTTTATGTTCTGTTTATGCACTTGTGGATCTTTTCCCAAAAGCTCTTAAAGCCCTCATGCAGGAAACAGGGCAAACACTCCAAGCTCCTCCTTAACCGGGATCAGGAGAGAGAACTACAATGATTTTTTGGGGGGGCTTTTGGCCAAATACATATTGGAGGAAAAGACACTGACTTTCAATATCTGATAGATAAGGAGGGAGAGGGGAAACTGGGATTATACTTTATTTTGGGTTAAGTGCTGGCTTATTCCACTGTGAGGAGGTGGTAGTGTCCTGCCTAGTGACTCATTCAGTTCTCTTTCAGTGGGCCTCTGATTACACCTGGACAGATGCTTAGTAGATCTGAAATGCCTCAGTGGATGATGATGGCATTTTTGTGTCTAAAAGGAGTGAATCAGGGAATTACCACGGTATTCTGAGGAAATGGTGCTAGTCTGTCCTCCCTGATTTCACCAGTTAATTCAGAGATTTGGGGCACCAGGGAAAAATAACTGAGAGCAGAGATGCAGGGGGGGGTTGAGGCTTTAAGAGCACAAAGACTTGGTACCCTGGAAAAAAGAGACTCAGCTTGAAGCTGTAGTAATTCAGAATTACCATTTTCTCTGGAACTCAGAGCTCCTGCATTTTACTTTCTTCTAACTCGGAGCAAGCTTGTATAATTTTAATTTCTCTGCAGAGGAGTTTTTACCTCTTATCCTTTACAGTTTTCATTTCAATAAACAAAATTTTTCCCAAGTTGTTTCTTAGCTGTCCCACAGCTTGTTTTTCCATGGCAATTTTCAGTTCCCTGGATTGCAGCAGGATCTCAGTTTGCAGAGTCATTCCTATACCTAATCCTCCCTCTTTTCCTTTTCTCCTCATCTGATTGTTCATATTTTCAAACTTCACAAACTCACCACCAAAACATAGACATTCTTTGGAGCATAATTTGAGAAGGAACACAGACCTCAAAAATGTCACTGAGCTCAGAAGCCTCAAAACAAAATCCTTTCTCTGCTTAAACAGGATGCTATCAAGGGGTCTGGGGCCAAAATTAAAAAGGAAAAATGCTATTTGTACAGGGCATTTCATGTAGTATTTTAAGTGATTATTTGGACAACTGAAAAAGAAAAAGACTAAATATAACTCCTTCCTTTCTCGAAATCCACGAAACAAACCAACAACCACCTCCAAAGAATCGCCCTTTCTCCCACTTTGGCTTTTACCTCCTCCATTCCCATGGCTTCCCAAGCGTGTGCTGATCCCAGCCCCCAGTGCTGTGTAGCAAGGCACTGTGCTTTCTGAAATGTCTAATTTGACTTGTAGACCATGGGCTGATTAAAATGTGCTCACTTTCTGTTCACTGCCACCAACCAGTTTGCACCTGTCCGTATCCCTCCCCTAGTGGGATTAACATTGGCACTGCTTTGCAGGGAGTGAGGATCCGCACTCAGAAAGGTCAATTATGCTTCAAACAGACCCTCCTAATGAAAAATGTGCATTTTGAGTGGGGGCAGAAGCTTCTCTGGAAGTGAAAAACTTTTGAAAACGTGTTTGAGCAACATAAGGCTGTTCTTCAATGAAAGGCTTTTAGAATGAAAAAGGGTTTGCTGTTATGGGGCTGTTCCCTCTGGGAAAAGCAAGGGGAGCACTAGAGCCGTTTCCAGCATGGGCAGAAGGAGAAATAAACAGGGAAAATACTAAGGTCTCAGTTTGGGGGAAGTGAAGAGAAACAAAACATTACCAAATCCTGTGCCAGCAGGAACAAGCATGGCAGAGCCCAGCAGATTTCACACTTCTGGGAACAGGGAAAGCTGGGACAGTGGCATGGAAAACGGTGCCACCAGCAACCTTGTGTGCTTCCTCTGTGCTGTTATTGTGATCTTGGTCGTTGGCAAAAGAGCATCTCCTTCCAGGGAAAGCTGATCTCTTACAGCCCAGGCAGGAGAGTGCTGCTGGAAATCTCCACCCCACACAATTCTGACTGAGAATAAATGTGGTTGCACGGGAAGTACCTCTGCTGTTTCCCAGCCAGACGTGAACCTTCCAGGTTTGCTGATCAGCCATGTGATTTTAGAAGGAAATTATGATACTTTGCATGTGGCTGTTCTTGGGAAGTCATTTTTGTCATCATTATAATTTTGAAGAAAGGGAAGAATTAATGGATTCGTAAGAGTGGGAGATGGGAAAATACAAGATCAGTTTTAATGCCAGCTTTTGTGCAAAGGAATTGTACCTCTCCTGAGGCTGGTGTCATTCAAGCAGCCAGCATCTGAATATCCTTGAATCCCTGTGGTTCCCTATTTTCAATCTTTAGTTAATACAGGCTTGCTACTATTCCTGTTGTTTAGGCTATAAAGTTCTTTCCCTCCTTTCTGTTTTCCCCAGTGTTTTTCCTCTTGTTGTCCGTGACTTTCAGATTTCTTGTGGCGTGAGTAAATAGTTTGGGCAAATGTGCTTTCTGACCTTGCAAATGAAGTGGAAAACCTTATATGCAGTAGCCTAATGTTTAATAAAACATTAAAAATTATGTGTGTCAAAGCTTAGTCCAAGTGACTTGAAAGAATGCAAAACCTACAGAAGTGGGGACTCCAAACAGACCTGCTAACTTCACTTGGCTTCTGGTTTCGAAATGAGCCACAAAATGGATATTGCAGAATGAGAACGTGTTTTTAGAAAGATCTTTTCTGAAATCTGGGCATCAGGACTTCTCTCTGGAAAGTGAGGGGGAAAAACCTTTCTTTGCCATTTTCCTCGAAGCTATCTAGCAGAATGGGCCTACTTGAAGGTGTTAATAAATATATCTTGCTGTACTTCTGTTGCCCCCTACTAAATTTTTTTCAGAAGTCTTGGTGTTCCGACGGGTAGCAACTTTATTGAGTTTGGCAGTTTTAGTCTTAGGCTAGAAATCCCTCAGGTGTTTCCTGCAGGTGATTCCTAATTGTAAATGTTTGGGTTTAGGTGTGGCTAGAACAATTACTGAAATGTAAACCTTGTGATATCTAAGGAAAACTTTGCTCATTTTTCCGATTCTCCTTTCTTTGTTAAAAAACAAAGATAAGAAAAGACTGCAAAGAGGATTGACATCTCTTTTGTTTGCTAAAATTGCGACAAGATGACAATTTTCTACAGTATTACATGGTTTTTTATAAGACTAGATTGTCAATATGAGTAAGCAAGACTCTTTTCTCCTTCTGAAAAAAAGGTAATATTTTTTCCCAATTGCCTTTCATTTTTCCACTGAAATCTTCTCAGAAATAGTCCGAAATAAAAATATTGCGTGAAATCATTAATAGGATTGATGTAGACCTCCATTTCTTTTATATAGGATTAACTCTAAAATTTTCAGTAATATCAAAGTGGTGAGTTAACAGAATGCCTAGATGATTATCTTCTCTTATCTTTGACCTTTTGTATTTTAATCCCTTTCACACTGGTTCTATGAAAAAAAACCTTCTGCAGGCACATTTAAATCCTCTGCTCCTTTCCACATATTTTGTGGAGCCTGTTATTTGATCCATAACTTCTTGCTGCTGTGCACGAGAGGCGCGTTTATTCTGTTTAACTTCCTTATCAAGAGCTCTCGTCCAGCATCGGGTCAGCACGGTGCTAATCTTTGGCTGAGGATCTCTGTGCCAGGAAGGAGTTTCTCAGGAGCAGTTACTGTGGGAATTACTTTGCATGTTAAGTGTCAGCAGCTGGTGCTTGTTATGAATGGATGATGTAAGTTTAAATCAGATCTTGTCTGTTGCCCAGGCCTCTGGCAGCAGGCAGGAGCTGTACTGAGGCATCCAGGACCTCAAAATCCACTTTTATTTGCAAGTTCTTTAATAACGGCTGATTCAGTCTATTATAAAATGGATTATTTATTTATAGACACAAAAGTGACAGACTTAAGACAGACGGTCACTACACAGGGATACGACAAAAAGGGGAATATTAGTAAATGCATGCGGAGTTAAAGGCACCATTAAAATTACAGCTAGCTAAGAAATAGTACAACTTAGGATCCAATGTTTCTTACCATCCAATTCTTGATGGAATACAGATCGAAGTCCTCTCTCTCAATTCTCAGAAAAGCAACCTCAAAACTGTGTCCAGCTTTGGGGAGAAATCTTCTCACACGTTCTCAAAGAGGTGTGTAAGGGTCTTCTGCTCTGTGATAATTGTGTGGGCTTTTATAGACATAAGCACTGTGTCTTTTGGTCAAGAATATCTCTTTCATCTCTTCCCACATTTGCTTTCCAGGCTAAGATGTTGATTCTTAGCTGGGGGCCTAAGCCCTTTTGGGGCCAGAGATACCCCATGCAGGGCCTGTGACCTGCCTGAGTTATCTCTTGCATGTGCACGAGCCATCTGTGGCACAGAGAGGGGGCAGACGTGTCCTGCCACAGAGCTGTGTGATCAGCAGCCTGCACCCATGCCTAGGGAAACTACTTTAGAGGGGATTTTTGAAAGGAGGAGGAGAGAAAATTGGCTCCAGAGGTGCTTGATGCACACCTGAAAAGGTAAGGTGCTCCTTTCTGCAGCCAAATGCTCCAAATCAAGATCAAAATCAGGAATGAGGATCCTAAACCCAGTGTTTGTGACATGGGTGAAGGTGCCCTCTGCCCCTGCCAGCTGGGATATGAGCTCTGTGAGCTCCCTCCTCCTCTGAGTCAGATCTCTGTGGTCTTGCTCTTGCTCCTAAGGAAGGAGCCTCTGGGATTTGGGGGTTCTTATTCCTCTAAAGACTTAGACCTTCATTATCCAGGTGTCTGGACTCTTCTGGAGGCTGTCCTCTGTGCAACATCCTCATGGCATTTGCTGCGGCCTCAAGTGCAGCACAGGACTCTTTCACGAGGTTATAAACACCACTGAGTGTTACAAGAAAGCCTGACCCAAGAGCATGGACAAACACATTTTTTTTTAATCAATCCACTCAGCTAGTCCCTTCTAAAAATACTGCACTTTTCTGACATCTAAAATCACGGGTGATTTGCAAGCACTGTGAACCTGGCAGTGTATCTATTTCAGTGTCTCATTTCTGTGAAAAACCCATACACACTTTGATAGACCAAGGAGAAAAATCTTCTGCACAGGAAATAATTATTGAGGCTAAATATTAGCTAAAAAAAAATAAAAATGAAGCACATAACAGGAAATTTCTCAGATGAAAAACATTAGGGAATACAGAAAAAAGAATTGTTTCTAAAAGGGATTAGTTAACCAAAACCTCCTTAAAGGAGCATGGAAGTGTGCTGCACATTGCAATCATGTTTTTTCTGAAATGAAAAGGTGGAAAAATTCCTTTCACTTGGTCAAAACCAATAGGCAGTTTTGGAGTTTTGGAAGAGGATTTGACTTGCTCTGAGTATGATGGACATTGGCTTGGAAGGTTTTACCCAGTGAGTAAATTGGGCCTTAGCTGCAAAAAGGTCAGTTCCACATCGCAAATTCTTAATGTTTGACAGAACATTAAGACAGGAGCTTAATGTTTGACAGAAGCCCATCTGCACCAGGATTTTCTCCAAGGCATACTGATGTGAATATCGTAGCTGCAATTTTTTTTAAAGAGGTGGAATTCAAGAATATCCCAAAGGCCTAAAAAATGACAGCAGCATTTGATTTAAAAAAAAAAAAATAATAGTAGTGCATCATAAATTATCTGCTTAATGTTCAGACTTATGTTGGGAGGGGTTTTTTTTCCTGCATCATGTGGTACTTTAAGATTCCTCAGAAAAATATAAAAATAGAAAGACCTGCTCTGAATTTCTAGAATAATTCCAGAATCATGGGAGAACACATTTTTCCCATAGACGATGGCACCATGATATGGCCTGACTCGTTTCTGCATTGCATTTTTAAAGTTTTGAAGGCAGCCTCCTGATGATGACAAACACCAGCAGAAAGAGGGGAAGGATTAGATTTTTCTGATGTCATGTCATTGAGTGCTGAACATAAATCTGAGTTGAAAATACAACGTTGACTGTTGAAAAAGGAAACATCTCATCATAAAATTAACATTGAAGACAGAAGCTGAGCAAAAAGCCAAACTTAAAAGCCTTCTGTGATGAAAACCATGCTACCAAACCAAGTCGAGACAGTGAGGATGTCAAGGACAAGTGAGAGCCTTTAGGAAACTGCAACTATTCTTAAATTTTCCTGACTTTTCCTGTTTTCTCTAGACTGTCAAGAGACAGAAGCTTCTTTTCAAACCTCTGCAAAAGGTTGTTTGCAAAACCTTCCAAAAATCCATGGTCATTTTCTAATTCAAATATTTTGTATTTTATGGCAGAAGGGAGCGTTGGGAAGCTTGCTAGGAGCCAACACGGACACCTGAAGTGCATATTAAAAAAAAAATCAAGTAGTTCTTTGGCATTGGTTACAGCAGTTGGCAGAAGTTCTGTCAGAGATCTCTGCAGAGCTGTTAGAGATCATTTGTCCATCATGGGGGACTCGGATGAGCCTCCACAGGCTCAGGTGAAGGATGGAATAGCTTTGTATTCCAGGGTAGGCACGTGGTCCCCTTTAGGGTTCAGCTGTAGGAATCCGGAATTTCTTCCAATCCACAGGTGAAGGGAAATTCCACAGGAGTGGGCTGGAGCAGTGGTGGAGGGCTGTGAGATGCTGGGGTCACTTTTCTTGTCTTTATGGTGCTGCTGCTGGACTGTTTTGAGTGGATTTTAAGGTGGTTAATGGCTCTGTTTGTTTACACGTGCAGTTCTGAGATTGCCAACGTTGCCCAGAGTGTGAGCTGAGTTCTCTTTTGCTGTAAACCAATAAAAAGGCAGACAAATTTTGAACAGCTTTGCCTTTGCCCACTTATTATAAGTAAAGAAGATTTAAAGGTTGTTTATGCTGTACTGCTCAGCAAGCTGGCTTTGGCTGCCCTCAGTAGTTCTGACGTACATCCAGTGAGCACCACAAATCGCGGCTGCTTTATCCAACTCCACTCCACTGTCAGGTTTTGCTTGCTTAAGTCTATCACACTTGCATGATGAGTGCTGGAGTGAGAGCTCCTCTGGACCCAGGCCCAGAGGAAAGCCAAAGTACAGGGGTTGAATTAAAACCTTTGGATAAGCTGAGATACATGAAGTCACACCAAAGTGAAATAGAAATATAGATTTTTAACTTTTAGTAGAAATATATGCTAAGTGCTTTAGACATTGAAAAGCTGCAGCAAAGAGATTTTAATCACAGTTCTTACTGCAGCAGTGTCAACCTTTCACAGAATTTCTGTACTTTAGACAAAACATAGATGGAGCTACACTGCTCACATTTTTTAGATAAAGTGTTCACATAAACAATGAGAGCTGATAGAAGCCATGTACACAAATCTATGTAATACCTATGCAATGCTTGTGTAAGATTTACAACTATTAGGATTACACCAGGATAGGTTAAAAAAGAAAAACTAGAATTGTGTGTTAATTTTATTGGTCAATTAACAAATATAATCCACATTTCTGTAAGTTTAGAGAAGAAGAAGAAGAAGAAGCAGCTGGTTTTTGCTTGCGGTTTGCTGCTGCTGCTGCTGTTACTGCTTGGCCTTATCACGTATCCACTTCGAACTCTGCCTTCAGAAAGGCATGTGAGACTATGCAATAAAGAACTTTAGCAGGGCAGCAGCCTCCTCTGCTCTTTCACCCTCATCCAAAAAGGGAGGGTGTCCCATCAAAAGCTGAACAGATGAGTTGAACTGAAGAGGCCAGAAATGTCAGGACCTACACAGGTGGACATAAATCTGGGGACTGAGTCATGGTTCATGTTCAAGGTAACTAAATATAAAGCCTGCAAGGCAGGCCTCACAACTTTCACATTTTCACCTGCTGAAGATGAAATGTTTCTGCTACGAGAAACTGTTCTATTTAATTGAATTGCTGAATGGTATTCTCTCTTACATCCAAAATACCAAATGCTGAACAACTTTTTTTTTTTTTTTTTGGTGATTCCCCTTGATGTTTTGTAGGAATAAAGGAAGAGGTGGTCTGGGTTTGTTCCTTTCCTGTCAATGCTACCAAATATAGTTGGAATTTCATGATGTGTGAAGCTAATACAGACAATAAAGGAGTAAGGTGTGAGGGATGAGGTAGCCCTTAAAGCAATGTGAGCAACACATTTGAATTGTGAACTCTGTCAGGTGTATCTGTAGAGCAAAGTAAATAAGGCATTACCAAACACTGTGCCTGGAACACCATGTGTTTAAAATCTAAGGGATTTTTTTCCTGGAAAAGCTACCCTTTAAGTTTCTGTCTGTCTGTGAGAGAGAACAGGTAGCTGGCGACTTGTTTGTCAGGCTGGGACAGAAATCATTTGCATTGATGATTGCAGTAAGTGGCCTTGATGTGGTATCAGGTTTTCAGTAGAAAATCGTTCTAATTTCAGCAGTGGTGGTGTCAGGCCTCCAGCTCTTATTTTACTTTATTTTGAGAGTGTTTTAATCGCACTCATGAATCTTCCTCTCTCCAGAGTACAGCTGGCTAACGTTTATTCAAAGAATTATGACAAAGGAAGAGTTAGATGAATTTTGCTCTTGCAAAGAGAAGCTATAAAACTATTTCAGTCTATTTAATCAATAATAGCTTTATTTCCTGGAACTTCTGAAATCCTAATGAGGAAATGAGTATTTATCCTTAAATTTATTTAGTATTCAATCTCATTGTGTAGCATGCTTCTACCAAGAAAGGCCAAAGGCCAAACCTTAATTACTTTGCTGCCATTTTATTCTAAATGAGCACTGAAGCATTTCTCTCATATACTTTTTTCCCACCAAAGTTTATTCCTAAAAAAATCTAATTTTGGTTTCTTCCATTGCAGAGTGACTTGCTTTTAAACAGTATCTTTCAATGAAGTCTGTTTATTGCTAGAGCAAGAATGTGAGTTTCATTATGCTCCTCTGTGGTTAGAAAATATTACTAGGTCATCTCTATAGCTGGGGAACAAATGTCACAAAAATGGTGAAGTGTTGTGATGGTCACTGCTTAATCCTCTGGGCTGTCTAGCAGAATTCAGAGCCCAGAATTAGGTGTGCAGCTTCCCAGGTATCAGAAGTAGACATTTTAGCTTCCTACAAAAATAGGAGTAAGTTTCAACAGCAGAACACTAGTTGTTTAGCACAAGAAATTGGATAGGGGCTGTTGTGTTAATGGATATTTGGGAAGTTAAGGTGCTCTTTTCTCCCCCACTTGTGAATTAGTTTGTTCTTTAGTTTTAGGCATTCTGATGGATTTGAAGAGCTTCATTTAAAAGAATGAAGGCAAATTGCTTCTCCATGAGGGCTAGAGAAGTGAATTTCTCTTTTGTATCTTGAATTAGATCTGAGGAAAATGATTGAGATCCTGCCTTGTGTGGGTGGTTCTCTCAGACTTCTGCTGTCACTATTTTGGGTTAATTATTTAGTGAAACTGCATCACAACCCTCCTATGCACCAAGTGAGTTCTCTAAACACTGGGTGAAAGTCAAGCTCATTCTCTCCTTTAGGTCAGCAAATAACTAAGTTGTGCAGAGGAAAAGAGTGTAAAGAGAAGATAGGGAGAATTCACTATGGGGAAAGAGGGGTAACATTATTTTCTGACTCAAAACTATCTGGAGCAAAGCTCACTCTGTTTTGTGCACTCTGCAAAGGCCAGCAGGGAATATGAGAAGAAGAAAACCTGTTTTCCATACACTGATGTGTCTTGGACTGGTGGTGCTTACAGAGCTTGCAGCTGAAGTGCTTCTGGAGGAACAAAGGAGCTGTGAGGCTGGAGGGCTCGGTTTCTACAGGACTAGGCAACAGCTTGGAACGCTTCTGAAGAGCTGTGTGTTGGAGTAGCTGCCTTTTGGGGAGACAGACACACTCAAAGGTGACTTCCTCGAGGTGCATTTTTGCTAATTAACAATATCCAATAACCATGTGGAAAGAGGAGCCAGGATGACCCTGAATGCCCTAAGATGTTACTGCCGTGAGAAATGGAGCCTTTCCTCGCAGTGCTTTAAGACCCGTCTCTTCAAAATTTGCAAATACATTAAAAAAGGGGTTTTTTTCCGAAATGAATATCCCTCCGTGGCTTTCCACAGCCGCAGTTGTGCTGGATTCCAGAGAATCCAGACCTGCCCGAGCAGCTCTTGTCTGTCACGAGGTGGCACTGCAGAGTGGGTTTGCAAGCGCAGCCCTCGGGAATCCTTCAAGGGCAAATTTCTCCTGGAGAAGTTTGTGATTTCTGCACGACTTCGGATTCCAGGTTTTCCTCAGAATCACTCTGGAGAAGTGGACAACTTGCAAACTGCCTGCGGTCACGGCATGAAGCTTACAATTTCTTGAAATTATTCTTATGCAAGTCTATTTATTTAAGAATTACAGTGGGTAGTATTTTACAGGTATGCTGAAGAAGGGAAAAAACCCCAAACTGGCAGAAACTCAGCAGTAATGGCAGTGAAAAATCTGTCCAATATCACAACAGGGTAAGCAATAAGTCACTGTACCAATTTACTTGATTAGGGCTCTCAACAGAGTGCATCTTTATTGATTCAGTTCTGTGGGGCTGATACATCATCTCGAACTGGCATTAAAATGCTGGGATTTAACATCGGGGGATTCAAGGGGCTTAAGACCAAGAGTTACAAAGAGACAAGCTGGAGAAACTGCTGTAGCTGAACTGCCCCAAGGGGACAGAGAGCAGATCATCTTTATAAGATGAGGAACTAGGATTGCTTCAACAAAGAGAAGTAGCAGGTTTTACTTGCGCATCTTTGATGGATTCCCATCTACAAGGCGGCTGAATCCTGTTAGCAAAATCCCTTCTCTTCCTCAGGGGAGGGAGGGACTGACAGACAAGGTTTATTTTCTTTCTTACAAACCTCGCTCTGTCAAAACAACTCGAAACATTACCAAAGGACCCCTTCCAACTCACTAGAATTAAAATTGGTGGCTCTAGTTAGGCACCACTTTAGTGCTGGGCCATCTCACTGGCTGATTGTGCTGAGCTAGAGGTGACATCCTCTAACAACATACTCCTGTTCAAGTTTAGCTCCCCTCACTGCGTGCTGTAGTCGGCAAGGCAACTTTCCAGCAGGGAATAACGAAGGAGAAATGAGTGTATGTGGAATGCTGCAGGCACGGGGTCCCAGAGTGGCTGCTGTTCCTCTGGTGGCTCACAAAACACCTGCTGCCTCTTCCCTCTCCCCTCTCTCCCCCCAGTTTTGTCACGAGGGATGCACAGCAGAATTTAGTCGGTGTCTGGAGAAACAGAGTTGTAGATGATTCTGCCTGTTTGCTAATTTCTGACATTTACAGTGTTGAAGAGCTGTACTCTTGGGCACATATTGACATTTAATTAGGAAAATTACTCCGTGTTGGCTAGATCTAAATGTCAATTTATTAAGGCAATATATAGGTAATTCATCATGCAATGTATGTTCTGTACTAGATTTAAAAAGTGTCGAAAATAATCGTAATTTTAAAATCCCATTCCAAAAAAATGTGTGAGCTACCATATGGCTGGCTACTGTAGCATAACAGAATAACAAGAACAGTTAATTATGTCGAGCAAGAATGTGTTAGAGAATCCATTTAAATAACCACGGATCACGTGGTGCCCATCACTATCTGTTTGGAGATACTTTGTATGGATTTCCTCTCCTTAGAGCTGATTTTGCACAAGTTCCCAACCCAAAACGCTTCGGACTGGCTCAGCTTTAACAAAATAAGGGTGTTAAATAAAGCCTGGCAAACGCCCGTGGCTATTTGCTGTGCACCCAGTTGAGCTCATCAGTTCATCATGTGTCCGAGATCTTTTCACTAAATAAGGGCAAAATTCTCCAGTGCCTTTGGTGCTGGGTTTACTGGGAGCCCTGTGCACGATGCAGCCACGGACACCTCCACGAGGGGAAGTGTCTGGAGACAGCTTGTCCTGCACACTGCAGCCAAGCTGCTCCAGCTGGCAGGAGGAAAAGGGACAGGAAAAGTGGGAAGCTGTAGCAAAGCACAAGCTGGATGGCACAGACTGAAACGCCTGCTGATGTGAAGCCTTTTTGTGATTGTGAATGAAAGAGCAGTTTCTCTTGATGGTGGGGCTATTTAAGCAAAACAAACTTACTCGAGTGAGTGCACCTCTGCAGGGGTCGGATCATTTAGAAAATAAGTGATGCTGGTGAGTGTTGAGGACATTGGTACGTTGAGTGCTAACACCTCGTAAAACTGAGCTGAAAATACAGATTTTAGGTTGACAGATCCCATTAATCCACAGCAACAACCCTATCCCATGCACGCTTTAAGTAATGTTGCAGAGCAACCAAATATTTCCCATCAAGTAAGCACCCAGCAGTCTTGCTGATTATCTGAACTACAGCTGCATCTGCCAAACTGGGCTGGAAACCTCCAGAGGACATGCTTTTCATTAGATTTCTAATATTTCCCTTTTCTAGTCAGGCTGGAAAGATGAGAGCATCCTGCCCTTGCTCCTGGTCCCAGACAGAGCCAAGAGACAGAGGAGCATGTGAAAATGAAAAGAGTGTGGGGAAGAACAGAGCAAAGTCCCTCTTGCCAAGTCTTGGATTTCATGAAAGAGATGAGGAAAAGGATCGATCAGTCCTGAATTTTCTGCTTAGCTTCAGCCATTCCCAGGACTTTGCTAACATCAACAGGTTCAGCACCAGAGACATGTGCTTTTTTCTCGTCAGTGGCCTTGGAAAAAGTTAAACTTTTTAGACTCCCTAGCAGCAGATGGCTTCTCTTTCTAGTTGCTATGTTTTCAACTGCATCAGTAAACAGAGATTACATACAGAGCCTTGGGGTTAGGCTGGTCTGAGTATATTAACACTGTTTGGAAGGGGCAAGTAAACAAATTACCAACATATTCCATGGGGGCCATCCACCCACCAGAGATCTGTAACCAACCAGAAGATCTGCAAGCAGAGACTTAATCTAATGTATGTACTTCAAATTAACTAGGAAACTTCAGATGAAACAGAGTTTAAGCATTTCATGTTCTGGCACAGAGCTAATCCTGTGTGTCAGAGCTGAGCAAACAAGCTCTGCTTGATGTGAAAGGGCAGAACTTGATCTGCTACTGCTAATCTGGAGACACCTTGAAGGACTTTATGTCCAAGCTATAATTTTTCCTTTCTTTTCATGTGACTAGCTAACACAACGAATGGTTAACAGTTCCCTTTTTAAATTCTCTTTTCTCTCCTGCTGCCCACTTAATTTCCCCACTGGTCTTGGATACTCTATTGGGCATCACTCTTTTTCTCCAAGAGAACGGAAAGGCCCTTGATCTGTCTCACTGTGATTCAAAGAAAAATGTCTTCAACGCCCTCCCTGAGACTGTGGGCTGATCATCTTTGGTTTGATCAGGCCTGGTGTCCAGCAGCACCTTTGCATGTAAAAGGCAATGTATACTCCATCGGTCTCTAATAGATTTTGTATGACTTGGGAAACTCTGTTAACAGGAAAGAGCAGGCACAGGAAACTGAGGGAAGAATGGCAAGAAGAGCTTTTCCTTTGTGAGCAGTTGTAAGGGAAATCTATTCTCCCGACTACATAAACCCGACGGCTTCTTTTTTTTCCCTCAGTGCCAAGGACCAAAGTGAGCTAAGAATTGTTTCTGTTTGTCAATCAAATGGTTGTGTTGGATCCAAAGGTGCTACAAAAAGTAGCTTTTCAACTCCTAGCCTTCCCCTGCAATTCCTTCCCTCAGCACCCAGTTCAAGGAAGGAAATTCATCCTGTGGCATACATGTTAGTAATAAATATGCTCTTGTGGGGTGGTTTTGGTCATAAGATTTATCAGAGGAAAATTTAGCTGCAAGATGAATAAAACACACTTCTGTGCCCATTTACTTTTGGCAAGAGGTGCTTTATTAGGCACGTGGCAAGACAAATCAGAATAAATGGCCGCCTCTGTCTTTATCCTCTGCTGTTATTAATCTTGTGTCTCTGCAGCCACTGTGTGCTCACCAGAGATTTGTAACCAGGGTCTGCAGTGACCGAAATCGTGGAGATTAACTGGGATATTAGTGTGAAATCAAACTGGCATTGATTAGTAACTGCAGTGTCTGGAGTAAGTGAGGAGCTGGACTCAGAGGGAATGGGAGGTTTGTTTTGTCTTATTCCAGCATTGCAATTGCTTGGTGCATTGTTCAGTCTTATCAATACCTCAGTGAGATTTTGTCTTTAGGAAGCTTTGGGCCAGAAAGTGGATTTTAATTGATTTCTTCCCAGTCCAAATCTGGCTATTTGAATCAAGAAATCCAGTTGCATTACACAAGGGCTAAATTCTGGCTTGCTCTGTAAAGCTTGGCTTGCTGCTTGTGGCTTGGATGCGATGTGCCCAGAGTGGGCATTAAGGCACAATGTTCCATTTTAATCCATAGGTAGCACAGCTTCTGCCAGAATGATACTGTTGGTGATAAATAGTACCTGGCAGAGCAAGTTTCTGAGTCTATGAGCAGACTTAATGAAACCTAAACAAAGCAAATACAGTGAGGAGAGCAGGTGCAGGTAGCCCTTTTTTTTTGGCCTTTTATGCACCATTTCAGGAGGGCTGTCAGGGAAGAGCTGCCCGTTCTGCTGCCGTGATGATTTTTTGCTTTTTCTTTTATGCCCCTTTTATAACACTCTTTTATACAGCTTTTATGTATTCTTAGTGCTTTTAGCCCACACAGTTATAATTCTTTAAGTTTGATAACTTCCCTCAGACCCAATACTTCGTTAAGCAATTTCGATGTGCATTTCGGTGCCCCTGAGGGTCCTTCAATAAACACCGAGGTAAAACCCTTTTTCCCTCTTAACTGTGTTCAGCTCTCTTAATTTTAAGACCAGGAAAAGGCGTCACTACGACCTAGGGTACAAGTGTGCATTTTAGCAAAGATTCTTTCTTCTGCTTTGTCGTACTTTTCTCTGAAAAGGCTTGAAGGTATTTGCAATAATGTTGAACAGCTCATCTCCTCCCAGAATACCTGGCTGTGTCATGACTGAGCTTAGCCTTGAAAGCAGCTGCCTTTCAAAGCAGACAGAGCCTCACGGCCCCCTGTAGAAGGCAAGGTGCAGGTACAGCAGGAAAACCAGTCTGCAGCATCAAGTCCTGCACACTGAGTGCCACAGGTTGCACAGAGCTCCATGGAGCAGTGAGAGCGACATTTGTGGGTCCTGATTTGTAAGCCAAGAGCTTTGCTTCCCAGAAATACTCGGCAATCACTACAAATTGATTGGGGGTGAAACAAATAAGATTACTTCACTGGCATGGGTTGCTGTAACCACGGCATATACTGCTAGGTTTTGTTCTGTAGAAAAGAATTTAGTCCTGAGGTCTTTGGAAGGGGAAAAGGGGAGTTAAATGTTATATGTCGTGTTGGTTAGTATTATTTTGGTTTTAAGGCCAAAAGTGGGCATTATAGTAATTTAATTATATATTCTGCATAACCCAAGGCAAAGAATTCAGCCACTAATCACTGCGTCCAACTTGCAGCTTCTGGTTGGGTCATATTTCAGAAAGACATCCAGAAAGAATGGTATGTTTTTGGGAAAGGCTTACCGTCTGAAAGCTGAGGGGAGAGCACAGACAGCCTATGTTAGGGGAGGACAGATTAAACTACTTGCTCCTTACCCTGCAAAAATTGAGATATACTTACATATAGATAGGAAATGTTGTTCTATTATAAACTGAGTCCCTCGTTTATAAATCAAGCAAGAGCTCTGGGAGCTTGGATCTGGGGGAGGTTTTCAGGGATGCCTTTCAGGGGGAGTTTGCCTGTGTGATGCTCTGAATTCTTATGGGGAATGAACACATCCTACAAGCCACAGCAGAAATTCTGCTTCTCTGCGTAGATTCCTATCTATCTGTCCGTCTGTCTATCTATCTATCTTAAAGATATCAAGAATATGTACCTCCCACCTGGTTTTGCTCTCTCCCCAAAATTATTATATACCCTAAACATTTTGAGGGCAAGAAGTGCTAAAGACATAAATATTTCCATGCAACTGCTCTTGAATGCTGTCTCACACAAAATGATGTGATAAACAGGAGTTGTGCTGTAATAAACACTACAGGCTTGTTAGGCTTAGCTGCAAGTATTCAGTGATCACCAGAAACTAGGTTAAAACTCAGGATTTACTTTTAATTTAGGAGAAGAATAAATTTTTCTAGCTAATTATCAAGCTTATGTAGGTGACGTTTTCCTGTCTGTTCTAGAACAACAGATGCTAAATCAGTGTTACTTGGCTAAAAATGAAGAAAAATCAAAAGGTAAGATCTTAGCAGTTTTTAAGGAAATCATGAAAACAATGCATGAGGTAGCAGCAGTTTGGGACAAAAAATGAGAAAGAACTTGGTGCCCAATAAGTTTTACAGATAATTGCCTCAACAGCATCTATTCTCACCTTCAGGAAAAGACCAAAGCTTTCATGTATTCAGAGAACAGAGGCATCAAAAAGCATTAGTGCCACAGTTCTGGTAAATCAGCATAATTTTTCTCTCTCATTCAGAGGTCCTGCTTGCAGACAGCTCACAGGGGCAGCTCTCTGCACCTTCCCAGCAGCTGAATCCCTTCCTTGTTTAATGGATTCCAGGCTGATTGCAGTTGGACATTTCCAAAAGTGTTTTAGTTTATGATGAGCTCCAAGGCACTGCATGTAGCAGGAACTTTGGATTTCTGTCACCTGTAATAAGTATCTTTCTAAGGGTTCAGTCGCTCCCCGGAGGGTCAGTGGCATTCTTGCCATGGGCTGTGGTTGAAGCTTGAGTGTGCCTTCATGTTTTGGGCTGCTGAGTTAAAGAAATCGCTGAGGGAGAGCTGGGAAGCCTCTCCTGTGTCTGCAAGTGGACAGAACAATGCCATTATCACTCTGACAGCGCAAAGCTAACAGCTTTTAGGTGACTGCTTTGCAGAAAATGTCCTTTCTTTCTGCTTCGTCTCGTATAAGATTACAAATAAGCACGTGGACCATAAAATGGAATTATGCAAGGAGTTAGTAGTTTGCCTTGATTCAGTTGCTGGAAAGAAAAAATTGGAGTGAGCTCGCCTTTTTGTTGTTCTTTTGTTGTTCTTGTTGGGGTTTGGTTTTAAGTCTCCCATTAGAGGTTTTAAAATTTTCTTGTAAATGACTCAAATGCTGTTTTATAACCTCTAACTCACAGTATGAACGAATCTGAATCCAGCAGCATGACTGCTGTGGCTGCTCTCCCCCTCCTTGCCATGGCAGAGGGGCTTAAAATCCTAGTGCCAATTCCTTTATTTGTAACAGTGGTCAAATTGCAGCTTGTCCCTTGAAGGCATTCTGCAAAATGTATTATTCTGTTAATACTTCAGCCCACGTGATGTAAATGCCCTGGACAATCGAATATATCGATTCAGCATCCTGCTGAGCAGCAGATTTCTGTCTCCTAGAAATTTGTGCTAGTGTAACCTGGGCATATATTGAAAGAAATTTTTATTGCTGTTTAAACTACTGCCAGCACAGGAATTGTCAGTGAGATAGAGACAAACAACCTCTTCACAGAGTTCTGTGCCTAAGCATCAGAGTGAGAGTCCCAGGATGTGGAGATGTGTGCACTGTTAAATCAGAGAGAGAGAGTTCTTGCTGCAAACCTCTGGTTTCCAACACTCCTTGTTTACTCCCTCTCTGCCTGGCTGTGTTTTGGACCATTCCAGCTCTCTTGCCGACAACTCTGTGATGCAATGAGTTCATCCTGTGCAGGGTGGGAGGAAATCAGAACCTTTGTCTTGACTTAATCCATGACTGTGCCCTATTTAGCGGTTTATTTTTAGCTGATGTCCCAAGAAATGACTCCAGTTCTCCAAAACTGGCTCCAGGTAGGAATTCAGACGGATTTAAATTCCCTGCTGACTGTTACAGCTTCCCTGAAGAAACAAGCACAGGAAACAAAAGGAGATTTCTGTCTTCATTAAAGTAAGACTGCCTGCAAACAGGTCAGTTGGTGAGGCCTCCTGTAAAACTACAAACTTATTGATCTTGTGGCATCCATATCAAAAATGTGTTCTGAATTATTAAGAAATTCTGACCGTATGTCAATTTTGCTATTTGACTGAGGACTTAAATAATGAGTTATGATATCTAAGGTCAGTTTATAAGCAGCCAGAGTTGTGGAACAGTGCTAAATTTAAAATCTAACCTTATTTCTTCAGAATGTTTTAAAAATAGCTTTTAAGTGAAGGAAACTCTGATGAATCTATAAAACTGTATTTTGCAAGCTTAGTATGTTGCCTGTAATCCTAAGGTCACATTAACTCATGATCTTTTAATATTCAAATGCACTTTCCTTTAAATAGATGACCTTGTATTCACCAAGAAATATGCTTTGAAGTGAGTTTTTTACTGACCTGCTTCCCAGCAAGGTGCATCCTACCTCATTATCCAACATTATTGTCGTCACCCTGTTAACTTATGCAAAGAGAATACACAGTAGCTACATTTCTTTAGAATGTCAGATAATGCAATATGCTTATATTTTGGGGGATAAACGTTTTATTTGTGTTGAGAAGCAAGCCTGGGGAGGCTCAGAAACTGGCTGAGTTGTGGCTCATGAGCCCTGAGTGCTGGCCAAACTGCGGAGTGCAACCTGCAGTGGATGGACACTGTGAATAGATGTCGAGACACCGAGATTGGGAAGTGGGCAGTCATGTTTCAATTCAGCAAACAGGATCCTCTCATCACTGCCTAATGCATTCCTTCATGGAGTGAGGGATTTGGGAAGCTCCTTCCCTGGGAAATGGGGGATTCCACAAGCTCTTTGTGCTCTTGGTGCACTGTGGTAACCTCCATGCAGCCTGGCTTGTGCATCCTAACCTGCAAACTGAGGCCCAGCCCTGCAGCCCTTCTCCTTGCAGGGTTTCCATGGAAGTCAGAAGGTTTTGCGCGCTGTAAGTTTGGTGCCTTGGAAGGTTACAGAACAAAAAGCAGCTTATGGATACCATGTGAATTGTGTCATACAAAAGTGACCAGTGACCAGATGATTCACTGGTACTTTTGGTGTTTGTTAATTTTTGCGGCTGAGCTGACAGTGGGGTTATTGTAGGAGTCTCAGAACTGCTCCCATCTGAGAGATTTTGGATCATGTCTACTCTTTCCAAGTGTGTGGCTTAGCACTGGAGCTGGAGATCAGGCACTGCAACACTGAGAGCTGTCCATGCTTCTGCTACTGTCCTCTCCAAGTGGTGACACACTCGTTGGACATGTCACCTTTCCCCAGGATTATAGTGACCATGACCATTACAGGCTACAGATTCACTGGGGGATAGGAGGGAAGGATAAAAAGGGGATGTGTTTTCTGTTTTACGTTCCTCAGCCACACTGTTAGCAAAATAAACATTTCCACCTGCTGCTGCTGCTTCCTGCTCCTCATCCCAGAGAAGAGGAGGTTTTGCATAGGATTTTGGTTTCTCAGTCCATTGCCAGTTCCCTCTGTAGCTTCACTTTTCCCCCTGCTTGTATGCTGTCCTGGAAATCTCTAGAGGAGGGGAGCAGTGATGTCAGCTCACCTCACAGCTGCAGTTTCCTGCCCTGGTTAGTGCCACCTTCCTCTGCTCAGTGCCACCTCAGGAGGTGGCATGTCACACGATCACTTGAAATGGGAGGAAAGTTTTTTGAATCCTGAGACTCTTGAGAAAGACAAAGCAGCCTTGGGGAAGAAAAATTAGATGAAGGGGTGCTGTGGGTACTGATGATGTTATGTCCAGCAGCCCTGTGGTATGACCTGTGTGCCCAGTACGAGAGAGACTTTTAAACAAGCCCTTACCCTCCTTGATTACCTCACCCATTCGCATGCTCTCTGCCATGAGTGTTGCATTGCCTGGATTTCAATTTCCCTTCCCCATGGGGAGGGTGTTGTAGGTCAGGGAGGGCTGACAGAGACTCATGGTGCTTCATGGTGTGCTGCTGGGAAACCCCCCTGGGCCTCCCCAAACACTCATCTCCACGCAGCAGTTTGATTTCCTGCATCTTCCAACACTTCTGGGATCTTCCTCCAGATGGCATCTCCACCTTCGTGTTCCTGGGCCCCCTTCTTCTCTCCAGACCATGGTTCCTCTGTGGGAACTCCTCTTTTTGGACTCCTTTCTGAAACCGTGAATGCCTGACTGTTCCAACCCAAAACAGTGTGTGTGAAGATGCACAGTGTGCTGTCACCACTAACTGCTGGTTCCATCTCGTGTCCCGTTCTTTAACAGGATTTGGGATGTGTCACTTTCGCTGAGTCCGGGTAATCTACAACAGCCTGCACTTGCTGCAGCCAGCCTGAAGTGCCAGGCTTCTGTCAGGGGGTTCAGAAGTTCAGGTTTGGGCTTCCACCCACCCACTCAAACTCAGCTATCTGCTGCTTGTTAGCACTTATAATTTCAGCTATTTTTTAACCAGTGACAGTCATCCACTGAGTCTTGTGTCCAACCTTACTGCCCTGCAGCCAGAGTCACTGTGGATGCAAAGTTGGTGGGATGAGTGTGGAGAAGGATGGACAGAGCAGATTCTTCATTAATGTTATCCAGTCTGACATATGGGGACTACAGCGAAATATGTAATGCCAGGAAAGAGCCTCAGAGACCTTCCTGCCCTTGCTCCAGACCAGGACTGATGTGTCCTAGCTTGCATCAGCACATTTAAAAAATATGCTAGGACATGAAAGAAGCCAAACAGATAGGTGTTTTCATTAACATCTACTATCCAGAGCCAGTTTTCTTTTTTCTTTTGCTTTCCACCCTTTGGATTTCTCTGGTTTTCTCCTTGATTATAGAAGCCTCATATATTAAAGACTGCTTTTCTCTGCCTCTCCCATGTGGCATCTGGGCCTGCCTGGCACTATGTGTTGCCAGACCACTCAGGTGTTTTGTTTCTGCCGTGGAATAATGCGTGGAGTGAGTTAGACTCTGAGCTGGAAAATTAATGAATTTATTTCTCCTGTGTTCTCAGTGAGGTGGTGATTGTTCATTTGGGTTTTTTTTATTATGTTGGTTACAGAAGTGATATTGTTGGTTGCAGGGTTTAGGCTGGATCTTGGTAGCAGCTGCAGTGGAGGAAGCAACGTTTCTGAAGGGGAAGGAGGAACCCACAGAGCGAACCATATATATAACCTTAGTTGCTACTGTTGTAAGCCGCTGACGTATTTAGCTGCTGGATCTGAAATTAAATGTGAGTGGCATATCACACAAAGAGCAAAATACACCATTATCTCTCAACCATAACAGAAATACGAACTGCAGGCTTTCACGTGGTGGTGTGGTGAAACACAGCTCCATTTTTGGGTTACTCTGGGGACAGCTGATGCTGACTTACATGTCCCTGAGGTGGCTCGGCAAAGATCACAGTTTCTAAATGCCTATTAAATTTGTTATGGCAGAGATTGTTTATTCTGCATGAAGGGCTATTTGACAGTTTTCCCAGCTCTGATTAAGTAACTGGTCAGTATGACAACGTCTGGCAGTGATCTTTCCATCTCTCATTAACGCAACTCCTCCTCCTTCCTCCTCCATCCTCAATGTTATTTCCTCAGTAGCTCTCTCTGACCTTTTGCATTGCTTCAGTCAGACAAGCTATGAAAATTTACACCTGATTTCTACCACTTCTGCATCAAATGTATTAACAATTCTTTCTGTGTATTCAGTGCCAGTGGTAGTAGTAAAGCTCCTATGGGGAAATTAATGGAAACGTTCCACTGTGCTCTGGGCAGATGGTGTGGGTGTATACAGGAAAAACAAATTCCTGTCCCTGCTTAGCACCTGCTGTACCCAGAGGATAATAATTTCTTTGCAAATAACTGGGAGGAATTACTTTCTCTCCTTATCAACAAGCTTTTAAAGCTGCATTTATCTCCTCAAAAACTCCCTTCAGAAAGTTTAAGAACAAATTAGAATTGTGGTTTTGCAACATACTCCTCGAAGACGTTAGAATTAAGGTGAAACTCAGAGCATGAGATTCCTGCGCCTGGAAAATCATCAGAGTGAATGCCCGTGTTTCTGAGGCTCTCTGCTTTGATTTCAGGGATCTTTTCCAGATTGCTCCAATTCAGATGTTAAGTTTACTTGATAGCTTCACACACCTCGGTCTGCCTAGGGGAGGCTCCTTCTGTGACAAACCTTAGGTGGAGATGACTTAGAAAATAATCAGAGAATCCCTGGTGCTAGCTCAGTATGTCAGAGTGCTCTTAACCTGAGGCTGCAGAGGTGGTCAGACTGCAAATTTCTTGACAAGTTTTGAAGTCAGAGAACTTTTGTTTTGGGAGTTTTATTCCGGAGGTGCACTTAGTGCTAAATGTTTTGATCCTCACCCCTTTCTTATCTAGAGGAGCTGGGGGAGAGCTACCCTGAAGGCTGCAGTAGTGGCTGTGCAATAGATGTGATATCTCTTATGTTTCTGCTGGTACAGGCTGTTTTGGACAGGCTGAAACAGTGGTCTCGGTTATATTGTACATTTAATTTAATTAAAGGAACCAAGCCAAACATCTGGTTTGAAGTTCTAAGGAGGAATGATAGATCCTAGCCTTGTTTTGAAAAGGGTAGCAACATCTGTCATCCAAAGAAAAGCTGCCTGATAGTTATGCTGATAGTATTGAAAATTGTGGCAAGCCTCAAACTCCTGGAAGTCCCTAGCCATAAACATGCTTGGTTTTCTGCACAAGATCAAATATTTCAACTCTTCAGCCTGGCATCACTAACAAATACTTTTGAGTGTGAGAAGGCTTGTGTTATATTTTGTGCAAAAAATGCATAAAAAGTTAAAATGATGTGGCAGTTCTGGCTGTAGTGGATCTAGAAATGTGGAAATCAGAACTAAATGTGAGTGGGACAGCATGGGGTTTTTGGTTAATATTCCTCATTTATTGAAAAATTTGGGTAAGTGATTAACCCTCAGTAAGTACTGAACCACTGCTGCCACAGCAGCTGTTGCGTTTGAATGGATTCCCAGGAACCACAGAGGGCAGCCTGGTTTTTGTCCAGTTTATGTGGGTTATCTCCTGATAGAAGCAGATGTTATGGCATTCAAACCGCATTTCCCAGCACATCTTAGGCTGAATAGCTGCTGATATTCAGGGGGAAACTGGTGACTCGACTAGGACACTGTAAATAAAGCTGCTTTGGGCATTTCTTACTCTCAGTTCAGAACTCTCGATGCAAAGTGACAGCAAGAGGCAGCAAAGAGGGCTTGAGAGGGTTTTAACCCCTTGAATCCTGTACTGATTCTGCAGCAGCAGAAGCCACCAAACACCACACCCTGTCATGGCTTTTCAATTCATCCTTGGTTTTTGCGCAAATCTTTACATTTGAGAGGCTCCTTTTTTCGCTCCACTTCTCAGTTGTGGAGTCTTGAATCTGGAGTTTTAATTCAAACTTGATACGAAACATGATCTAAACTCCCCTACATAACCTTTTCCCAAAAGGATTTTTGCTGTGAGCCGGGAATAAAGGTAATAATGGGCTCTCAAGCCTGTCAGTGATAACACCTTCGGGGATAATTTGAAACAGCACAGGATGAAGCATGATCCTGCAGAAACCAGTGCAAAGGACCCCATGTGCAGTCAGATCTCCTGAGTGGAGAGGTCCATCTTCACCTGAGCAATGAAAGCCTGGCATCAGTAATGAGATATGAAGCATTTACTCCACCAGTGTTTGGCAACCACGTTGGCATTTGGTTATTTCTTTGTGGAGCTGCTGCTTGGCCAGACAGCAATGAATTATGACCCATAGTATACATGTATTATTCTTAGCACCTTTTCCAGGACTGAGTCACGTGTTCCTGCTGTCACATCCTCAGATGTCTTCCTGACAGCTGAATGTCCCCAGCAACAGTTCAGATCCCCAGCCATTTTGTAGAAGAAATGTGATTAATTTTAATTTTGCACTGCTGCCATTTTAAGTGTTCCATTTAAACACACAAACACAGTGATTTTCTAGCCATGCTGGTTGTAAACACCAGGCTGGTGGTAGGTTGATTTTGTGTTCTTGGCACCACTGGCCAGCTCCAGTTCTTGAAATGGAGTTATATTAAGAACTGAAAAATTATTTTAGAAGAAATGGGAGGATGTAAGGTTTCAGGACTGATTATAAATTGAAAATATACTGGAAAAGCTGAAGAAGTGGGAGATGGGAAAGTATAAAAAGAGAGCATAGGAAACATAGCAGTTCTCATAATTCAAGCAATCCATAAGTATTTTTCCCCAATGGTCAATTTGCTTTTACCTATCTCTTGTTATATCTTTAATCTTTGGACTTAATTTTGAGACCCTATTCCCAGTTTGAACTGCTTGAAACCTGTGCTGAAATCAAAGAGCAGCACAGAATGTACTTTGCTTTGTGTACAAGCATTCTTCTCTTTGGTTAATCATTTCAGTGTGAGGGGAGAGGGGAGTGGATGGTTTGTTTTATTTTTATGAACGCAATACCCATGAAAACACAATATTTAACTGTTTAGGACTCTGGTTCCAGTGCAGTGGTGGAAGCACCTGGGCTTGTGGCTCATTAAGGAGTTAACATTCAGTTTCATGCAGAGATCTTGCTCCTTCTGTGCCTCAGTTGCCCGTTTCCAGAAGGGAGATGTCAGTAGTTTCTGTCCCACAGGAAAATACCAAAGGGATGCTCAGTAGTTTGGGGCAGCCAGGCAGCTGAAGCGTGGGAGTGGTGAAAGTACCACGGGCTCTAGGCTGGAGTTAGGGCTGAGGGCACTCAGAGGCTGCTGTTTCAGGGCTTGTTTGGCTCTGCCCCTTCTCTGTCTCAGAATATATGACATCCAGCCTAATCCTTTTCTGGGACAAAAATAACTGTGGAGATGCTACAGGCCATGTCTGGAGTGTATGTAATTACGTGCTGACTCAGAAAGAAAAGATTGCAGTTCTCCTTCCAGGGAGTTCTCAGTTGCAGGAGCAGAGAATCAAATCTGCTCATATTCAGGCTAAAATTATAGAGGACTTTTTTTAGAGAAGGGAACCTGCCTTCTCCACAGTGGTTGGGAAAGGGAGTGGGAACTCTCTACGATCAGGACTGTCCTCAACCATCTGGCAGAGGTGGTGACTAAGACAAAACCATCTGAGAACAACAGTGAAGAGGAGACTGATGTGGTCTGAACAGTGGGCCTTTGCAGGATGGGATGAAGAAGAGGGAAAGGAAAATAGAGACTGAATGTCAAGAAAGAGATTCCAAAGGAAAATTGTGGAAATGCTTCTTGCTCAAGTGATTTGATGACAGAGTGTTCTGCTGCCTTTTTCGTGGAGGCAGGAACTTGGTGTTTGTCTATGCTTGCTTTGCTCAACAATTCATTAGGGTGTACTTAAAAAGAAATAATTGTAGGTTTTATGTAGCTTCAATCTCTTCCTTCTAATGCTGTTACTTCAGAACAGCCCAGAGCCTAGGGCGCACGAGGAATAAACATGGCTTTAAATGTCCATGTCACATTAAATTTTGCATAAGTGTTCTGAAGGCCACAGAAACCATACAGTACCAAAGGCAGTGTCCATCTCTCTACCCTTGTCCTGCCTCCCATGAACAGTGGAGCAGACCGGAGGGGAGGAGTGGAGGATTCTGCTCCTTCAGGCCTAGGATGACTGCTGCCTGTGTGCAGAGCCCTCCTCCTCCTCCTGCACAGTGAGCTCTCCTCCTCCCCGCTCAGCTGGACCCTTCAGCACCACCCTGGGGATGCTGTGGGGTGCACTTACCACACAGGCATGAAACAACACAGGAACCTCCTCCTCTAGCTTCACGTGAGCTGTTGATGCTTGAGGGAATTGCTGGGGAACATTTGCCTCTCTGTTTTTCTCCTCGTGTTTCTTTAACAACTTGAGAACAACCCAGCGTCAGGACGCAGAGGGACAGAAGTTATTTTATATATATATGTATACATATAAATATAATATATAGTTATTCTATATCCTCTGGGCTGCCAGGGTAGTACTGAATTAACAGAGTTTTGCTTTGTGCATAGCTACACCCAGCAATAATGTGCTCCTGGGTCTGTGTGATTACTCCTTCTGTTTTAACAGCCATGGGTTAGAAATAAACAAACAAATAAATAAATAAATAAAGGGCTTAAATTGCATGTTCTTTGATGCAGTTATAGACACAGCATTGGAGAGCTTGTATAAAACACTAGTTTTTCCCGAGGTTAGATAACACCTGAATCCCCAGCAATCCTTTTTTTCCAAAGCTATTCAAACATACTCCAAGCACCACAGCACTTTAATCTTCATGGATATGACATAGGTGAAAAATTTGCTGGAATTAGATTAACCTTTCTCTGGGGGGGGTGGGGGGTGATGAGTGGGAAATTTTCCCAATATTCTCTTTCTAACCATTTAAATGTATGTGTGCGTGTGTGCATAAGTTCATAATATGAATATTATGTATTAATATATATTTCTGGGTAAAAATGATATGTATTGCTAAATGCTGTGTAAAACACTTGAATGTCGCTATTGCTCAGAAACACTCTCTTGTTTCTCTGTATTTCAGTTTAGCTCTTTACTTTTTTATCCCCACTCTCTTCCTTCTGAATGGGACTGCACTGTAATCCCGTTAGCTGATTTGTCTGCAGTTATTCTCCCAGTGTTTAGTCCCCAAACACTAGGAGTACAATTAAATTATAAAACTGCAGATGATTCCTATCCAGAAGCCAGGCTGCATTTCAGGGGAACTCATCACAGCTTAAAGGTAGAGGTGTGCTTGTTTGATCCTCAGCTGGATGCTAAAACCTCCAAGGAACACCCAGGTGCTGAGGGGAGTGATGCTGATGGTTTAACTCTCTGCAGGGAGAGTTGTTGCAGCTGAATGTGCTGGAGATGCTGCTTCTTAGTAAATGAAGTAAACTGAGGGGTTTTTTCTGACATCAGCAGCTGACTACGCCCTTCCAGCTGAAACAATTTTTGGTCAGCTGAAGGCAAGCCCCAGCCAGAGCAGAACAAATGGGTGATGACTTAATTGTGGCCTTCCAGCACGTCAAGGGAGCCTACAAGGAAAATGGAGAGGAACTGCTTACGACAGCACATAGTGACAGGACAAGGAGGAATGGCTGAAAGAGGGCAGGCTTAGATCAGATATTAGGACAAAAAATCTTTACTGTGAGGGTGGTGAGGCCCCGGAACAGGTTGCCCAGAGAAGCTGTGGAAGAGTTTAATCTTCATGAATATGACATATGTGAAAAATTTGCTGGAATTAGATTAACCTTTCTCTGGCAGGGGAGATGAGTGGGAAATTTCCCCCATATTCTCTTTCTAACCATTTAAATGTATGTGTGTGCGTGTGCATAATTTTGTAATGTGAATACTACATATTAATATATATTTATATCTAAAAATTATCAGCAACGCTCTCTTGTTTCTCTGTATTTCAGTTTAGTTCTTCACCTTTTCATCCCCACTCTCTTCCTTCTGAATGGGAATGCACTGTAATCCCCTTAGCTGACTTGTCTGCAGTTATCCCCCCAGTGTTTAGCCCCCAAACACTAGGAGTGCAGCTCCATCCCTGGAAGTGTTCAGGGTCAAGCTGGATGGTCCAGTGATAGACCTACCCGTGGCAAGGAGGTTGGAAAGGATGACCTTTCAGGTGCCTTCCAGTCCAGGCCATTCTAAGATTTTATGACCCTATGAAACAGAAATATGCATTTTGCAAGGGGCTGTATCTATGCTGCTGACAGCAAGGTAAGGTGTTCCTTGATATTGGGGAGGCAAAATGAGAAAAACGAAGCCACAGCAGTTCTGTAACTACCACTACACCCACAGGATCGATCTCTCAGGCTAGTTACTTGCAGCTGTACTCCAGCCAAATGCCTATCAGAGAGTTCCACGGGGTCTCTGTGAACTGTGTGTGTTTTGAAATGTCTGAATTCACCACCTAGTCCCTGCTGTTATCCTTAAATTCTCTCTAGCATTTATCATACTTCGCTGAAACAGCTTCACAAAAGTATGCAGAGAGATTTGTGTGTCTGAGAGAGTGTTTTGATAGCAAAAGATTGATGAGCCTGACTTCCTTTGTAGATGTGTGGCAACCCCTCATTTCCCTGGGTTTGTCACCGTTTCCCAGCTCTCCAGAGAACTCTGCAGACTGTCTCATTAGATCAGAAGAATTTTCTGGGCTCTTTGTAGTATAGAAACCACAGTGTAAAATGTCTTGAAAGAGTGAGATTGCAGATATGTGGCAGGAATTGTGTACATGAGGAAGAAGACCCTGTTAAGGCAGCTGCCCTTTCTGAAGCTGCCAGGAGAAAAAGGCAGGCTGTGGTTTGACCACTCACCTACACCCCTAATCTCAATTACCTGCCCTCTGCTTTCGGGACTGGACAAGGAAACAGCTTCTAACACCACCCTCACTGAGGGGAGCATTGCCTCAAATAGCAGGGCATCAGTGATGCTGGTTTCTGTTATTCACACACATGACCCTTGGCACCTGGTGAAATGACAACAGCAGCCTTTTGCTATCATTAAATCCTTCCCATTCCTCTTTCAAAGTAAATGCGATGCAAAGCAAGTCTGTTGTGGATACTTTTCTCCTTTTCTGCCTCTGTCTCCAGAGCAAATATTTCTTCTTTTGATGTCCACTAAGTACCTAAAGTCCAGCTCAGTTTTCAATGCAGAGTTAAACCAGCTCAGTTGTTCAGAGATGTATTTTCTACCCTAATTTACTTTGTTTTATCTTCTGTTTGCACACTCTTCTTCTAAAAAGCAAGAGGTCATGACAAGCTTAGGTTATGGCCTGCTGCTCAGTTGGAATTATCTCAGCTTATTTTTAATGCTGCCCTTACTTAACCTGATTTGTGGAGTTTGTTACAACTTGAGATAACCGGCTCTTGTTCCCAGCTGTGGAGCAAATTATCTTTGTGACCCTCACATCCTCTTGAATACGCTCTGAAATGTGCATAGGGGCTCTTATCTATCTCATCATGCAGGGACTGGCTCTGTGACATTTGCTGTGTTCCTGGAAAAATGGGTGCCTTGCTCTAACTACTAACATGCATTGTGGTGCAGATTGCCAGCCTTCTATGAGCTGATTAAATCCAACCAAATAACTGAGTTAAACGTGTCTGTGGTGCCTCTGAAAACAACTCCTCTGCCCTGCCACGAGGCTCAGATCCACTGTGTCATCTCACTGAAGATCTCCAGCTTGTGGAAATTCTCCACTGCTGGGGGTGCTGGGAAGCTGTGTGAGGAACAAGAAAACCTATCCAGAGGAAGGGGCTTGCAGTCCTAAAGCTGGATCTTAGGAAAGGTAGTGGGAACGGCAACAAAAGGCCAGTGGAATTAAATACTACTAATTTTTTTGCTCCACATGTAAGCAGTCCTGGCAGTAGATTACCCAGTTTCTCTTTTCAGCCACTGGTAGCACTCCTTGAGGTTTGTTTCCTTGCTTGTGCATCCAATCACAATTACAGCGTGGGTCAGTAGGGTGCCAGTTCTCTCTCATTTTTCTGCAGGTTGGGCTCCCTTCCTGTGGATCTGTTTGTGTGATGTGGCCTGCGGATTGCCCCATCTAAATCCTCACTGCTGAGGCTGTGAGTGCCTGTTTAGAGAAGAGTGCAGTTTCCATGGAGGGTAGCAGAGGGCTCTGAGACTGCATTTCTCTCGGCAGGGTGATACAGGGATCAATATCTGTTAAGGAGCCCTTGGAGGCAGCTTTGTGTGCTTGTGCTGTGGAGAGCTGGTGGATCTCAGACATGTGCCTGTGTTCAGCATTTTCTCTGAGCTCCCACATGAGGATTTCCTCACTTGGCTAGAGGGGTTTTCATTTTGAGTTGCAAAAAGCCTTGTTTCTGGCTCAGATTTTGTTCTCAAGCTTCTACACTCCCCAAATTTAACAGAGTAGAGTTTTTGTGTTTAATGCACCCTTACAGGACCTTACTTGGTTTACCTTTAAATAAATTATTCATTTTGCATCTTCCCGATTTTGTTTGTTTGTTTGTTTGTTTGTTTGTTTATCAGGGGCGATGCAATTCCCTCGCCCCATTTCCTCCCCTGCTTTATTTTCACACAGTCTGTGCTCTCCAACACTGAACACTTTGTGTGTAGAGGGCTGTGGTTCCCTACACGGGACATTGAAAGGTTTTCTGGCCTCTCAGAGGACTACCTGCTGTACAGATGCCATATATTACCATTTTGGACACTAATAAAAATATCACCTTCACTTCCTTCCGGGAAGATAACCACCTACCTTATTCCTGGAATGTGCTGGAAGGGGTGGCACTCAGGGCTCTGTCCACATCCAGGCTGACAAATGGATGTCACCGCGCTCTGGACCAGTTTGTAACAGAGGGAACATGTGCTGGACAGCCCGGAGTTGGGACATGGGTGCTGTGTGCTCTGTAGGGTTTGGATGGCTGTGGTGCCACTAGATGGTAGTGCTGGTCAGACCCACCCGCTGATGGCAGGAGCATCCCAGAATGAAAGTGGAAATTCAAAGTTCACAAACATTTCTCCACTGTAGTCTGGTCTGACTGATGCCATGATGGTTTTTTGCTTTTCTTTTATACCCCCTTTTATACCCCCTTTTATATAGCTTTATATATTCCTTGTGCCTTTAGCTTACATAGTTATAATTCTTTAAGTTCGATAACTCCCCTTAGACCCAGTATTTCATTAAGTTTAGAGACTAAACATTCTAAAAGCCCAAAGAAACCAAGGGCCTCTCCAGAACACATTCTGTAAACAAAGACAGGCCCATCCAGGGGGAGGGTCCCTTGGGTGGGGGGTCTCACCCGAGTCCCTCATTGGGGAACCTTTGATAGATGTGCTAATTTTTGCAAGGCACATAATTGTATACTCATCACATTGTGCGTGGCCATTTTCTTCGGTGGGGACATCGGGGTGCATTTCAATGTGCATTTCATCACACCTAAGGATCCTTAAACAAATACCAAGGTAAAAACCCTTTTTCCCTCTTAACTGTGTGCAGCTCTCTTAATTTTAAGACCGGGAAAAGGCACCATGACAAAGTCAAGCAGGGGAACCTTGTCTTCTTGTTGGACTGTGGGAATGAGTCCAGGCAAGATCAGCGGAGCCTGGGGGCCCAGAGACTTTGCACCACCATTTTGTATCACACCTTTTTCAAACTGAGTGTAGTCTTTTTGATATGCCAGCAATACACAATGTGCCTCAGGAAGATGTAGATATATTTTTTCATTCTACGTCTTGAAAAGCCTATTAAATTTGGAAGTGGTATTCTGAATCTTCAAAATGCATTGACTAGTCAAATGTCAGTGAACAAATCTGTAAGTTTACTTTCTGAAGTAATATAATTTTAAAAAAATTTATACCGAGTATTATTTTGTCCTTTAATTTTATTTTATGACTTGTTCTAAGTTAATATACCCAGAAGCTACACTGGCAAATATTCAAATATTTGTTCAGGGAATCTAAATGGACTATCTAAAGTGAAGGGTGATCTTTCCTCTCTTTTCATTTTCTCCAGTAGGTTATTTCACATATTTCAGATTACATCAAATGGAAAAAGTCTCTTCTTTTGGGCTGCTTTATTAACTTCTTTGGGTGCATACCAGAGATAGATTGTTCCAGTGTATTCTTTGCTAAGAACTGGCTCTGAAAGCACTCAGCAAAAGGGCATGTGGGAATGTGAATGGGGTTTTCTGCATTTTTAAAAAATTATTCTTGCAGGGGGAAGAGACCACTCTACTTCATTTAACATTTTTTGGCAAAAAAACAAAGGCATCTTCAGTCCTGAGACTGTTTATCAAGAAGTGTCAGTTTTCTTTCCCCTTCTCTAGGCACTGCCAAGAACATTTGACTGTTCTCTTCTCCATCCCCTTTTCATCCAGTCCACCCATGCAGTGCTCCATTCTCACTTCTTACTGATAATACATACAGTGAAACTTGTTTTCTTGATCTGCTCTGATATCCTGCTCTCTGAAAATACCAAGGCTTGAATTTATGTGGTCTGCTGAGCTCCACGGCATTGTCTTCCTCTGCAAAGTTTGCAAGCAGGATGTTTAGGACCTTCTTCCTCCCCGTGGTTCATCCTCCCCTCCGGTTCCAGCTGTTGTTTTCCAGAAGGCAGCTCCGTGACCCAAACACGTTGAGTCCTCTGGAGCAGCCAGCAGTGTCACTGCAGCTGAGATCCCAAAGGGAAAGCCATTTTAGGTTGTTCCCACAATCCAGCTTTTTTCCTGACTGATTACTTTCTTCGGGGCTTGCCATTTCTGCTCCCCTTCTAAAGCCTTTTTCTTAAGGTTGGGAACTGACCTGTTGACCCAAGCCCCTGCATTGAGTCCATTTCATCTCTGAGCTGTTTTGTGCTACTTCAGCAATGCAAAATAATCTTCGGGGCTGCTCAGACAGAGGAGGGCTTGGTTAAGCGGGGAGTGTGGAAATTTTCTGACCTGGGCTTGGAACTCTGTTCAGTTTACATGTTTGCTGGTTTGTGAATCCAGCTATCGGTATTGCTCGACATGGAGCTCGATACAGAATTTAGATCTGGAAAGGATCCAGACCTGAGGGATGTTCAGACCTAGTGTTTCAGATCAGCTCATGGGAGACACACATTCCAGCAGTAGAGTTTGAAACTTTGTTTGTACTCTGATCACTTTCCACAGTTTTGAACCTTTCTCTGACAATAATAAAATTCCATCAAAGGGATGCTGGAAAAGAAACATCATCAGCTGTTTCTTTAGCCACCTTGGTGCCAGATAGACATGAGCATGGTTGGTGTATAAACCTTGCATTGACAGACAGCTGAAACTCACACCAACCTACCAAAACCTGCATTGACCAATAATGTGTTTCTGGCCAAATTCTATGTGTTCAGCACTCTGGGCCTCGCTGGAGTTATACCAAGGAGAATGCTGGCCCCAGAGTGTCTGTTCATCGTTGTTTTGAAATTCAAAAGAGGGAGAAAGCTGATTATGTCAGCATCTTCTTGAAGTCGTAATTCTTCCTGCTGTTTCCTTTAGAAAATATTCAAGATGACAGGAATTCTTGCAAATTCTATTTCATCACACATCAAAGCATTGGCCATGGTATTCTACTCTTTTAAAAGATGCAACCATAGTTGCATAGTTTTCTCTATGAGAAAAGTTTGGGGAAAAAAAGCTTCCAAGTTCATAAAGATCCTTGGGAGGGAGTATCTTAAGTTCAAAATTTTCTACTTTTGTTTTTTTTGTTGTTGTTATTCTGATGGTATTCTAAAACTAAAATTGTTATTGTCTGGAAATACATCTGGCAAACGAGGCTTCTCACAGACAAGAGAAAAGTTTGAAACTCTAGATATTTGTCACTCTCTCAGTTATAATCCACTATTTCCCTTTGAAGTTGTTATCTTTGCTGAGTGGCTCTGATCAATACCTCTAACCTGTCATCAAGCACATTTCCCATACATATTTCAAATAAGGACGTGTGTCCTTTGCCCCAGTTATAAATAAAAAACAGGCTCAGAGGGCTGAAGTGATTTTACCAAAATCACACAGGAAAATGAGGCCAGGGCTCCTGTGCTGTACACCACAATGTACTGGGTCTTATTTTTTTCCCGAAGGTTAGAAATTAACTTTTAGCAATAACTTTATTAGCAATATAAACGTTTCACTCTGTTTTCACACTTAGAGCAGATTAAATACGTGGGAACGGTGGAAACAGCACAGTTTTATGTGGGATTCGAGGGGTTATGGAACCAACAGCCGACCTTGAAGAGGGAGAGGAGGGGACTGTTTAACATTCTTTTATTGCCTAGTAAAACGCTCAAGGCCTTGTGTACCAAAAGGAGCTGCCAGGGTAGCTACAGACACATTTCCCATTTACCTTCACCTCTGGTGACCCGGCTCCGTGGCTGGGAGCATGGCAGCAGACCATAATGCCTCCTATTATGGTCTCCTCATCCCGACAGCCTGGCCCTAAGCAAGTTCAGCCCGTGATAACCGTGCAGCCTCAGCCTTCTAGGGTGAAGCCCCCGGGATTTCATCACAGTGCAGAGAGTGCGTTTCCAATAAATAGCAGAAGATGTCAGAGGATGTGGTTGAGGTCCCATTAATAAATTAAGGCTGAGGAATCCTGGTGGGGCGGATAAGGGTTGCTGTCTTTCCAAATGAGCAGTCAGAGCTCGGTGCCAATGTGGACAGAAGTTCTGTGGCGGGGCCCAAACCAGACCGCTGATCTTTCATTTCCTGGATACATTTCTTGGTGTTTCTTAGTGGGACTTGAAAAGAAAACAATTCCCTGCAGCTGAGGAACTGTCCTTGTAAACCATCAGTGCTGTACTTAATGTACTAGATGAGTTTAGGTATGTAAATTGAAAATAAACATTTAAAAATCAGTCATTCCTTAGGGCAGAGGGAAGGAACCACTATTCTCACTATTATGATGAACCTTTGCCTCTAATTTTGTATGATTTCCAGCACTGCCAGCTAGGAGAGATAAATGACAGCAGTTCTTGGGTGTATTTCCTATTCTCTATTTGCAGCATTGTACCTGGGAGAAGATTTTTCTTGGGGCAAATATCTAGTGAGGACAGGAAAAGAACATGGGAGCAACTGCGATCTCAGTGAAAAAGCTCTGAAGCTTAGATTCAATATCCTGTATTTGAAAATTCATTTACCTTGCCCTCCACGATTTGAAATCGTGCTAGGCCTTAGGCAAGGTGATCTTTTCAGGATGGTGAGCTGACTTCCTGTGGACAAGGAGCAAGTGTTAGAGGAGAAGAAACAAAGCTAGGGGTTGGAAATGAAAGGGTTGATGTGCTTTTGGCTTCCCTACTTACCAGAAATAGCTGGCATTAGAAGTACGAGTATAATTTGTCTTCCCTGTCTCGTCAGTGCCTTACCTTTCACCACAGGGTGCTAAGAAATGCTAATTATGCAGTTATCCTTTTCTGCAGCCCTTTCTAATATAAATTCTCGTTACTGTGAGTGGGAATCAGGAGACGCCCTTTCCAATGCAGTGGTGTAAATGTGCGCACGCTGCCATCGCAGGAAAATTCTTCAGATGAAAAGAGAAGTAACAAGCAACAGTGAGATTTTCTTTTAGACTTTTTTTTCTGCATAGACGTCAACATTTGAGGTGTGCCAAGTGCTACTGCTGTGGTGATAGTTACTCGCTCAAAACTGGGTGGGATATATGGAAGAAAAAGTAAATTTCTCATTGCAAACAACTTGATTTAGGAACTCTTCTGGTAAGTTCTTGAAAAGTATGGTTTTTTACTTGGGAAGCAGGTGATTTTTTGACTGAATTGGAGGGAGAATATACCTACACATAAGGGTAGAGAAAGAAAATACACAGGCCTCAAAAGATGTTATTGGTTTATTGACAAGAGTGCAGGACAGGCTAATGGACCCAAGGTGGTGTGAGACCTTGGGGAAAAGCAGCTCAGTATGAGTTGCCAAAGCCTTTGAAGCCAGCACTGGCAATTTTTGTTGTTATTCCTATTAGAAAGATTATAAATGCGTTTTTTAAAATTGATTTCATTGATCTGAAGGAATGACTGAGCATGTAATTTTTGAGTTCATGTTTAGCTGAGTATGGAAGCAGGCAGAAAGAGAACAGCACTACAAAGTTTAGAGTGAAAAATAGAGATGACTGAAGGGTAGATCTGGCTTTAGATATTTGGACTACGAGGAACAACTGGAAGATTTATAGCAAAGAACTTTTTATGACAAAAACCCCTCCCCAATATCTAACTGTAGTACTTTTAATGTTCGTTACATTTTTAAATTGTCAAAATTAGAGAAAAAACAGTAGTTGGTTTGAATAAAGATCTTGATGCAATTTAATCATTCTGGTAGGAACACAACCCTCATTTCTCTCAATTTATTCCAGAGGAAGGGAACACTGGGTTTTGACAGGAGCTTTTTCTTGACTTTTAATTACTTTTTAAATTGCAGGTGTTATCGGAGGCCCATCCCTCTTTTCCATGAGAGATTCACTCAGTGACCCTCTCAGAGGAGGGTGAGCTAACATCATGTCCCTCTCTTGAGCTGCAGCAAGCTGTGCTTCCTTTAAAGAATACAACATCCGTGTAAAAGAGAGGAATGGGTTAAAAATGCTACCATGGAGCTGACAGGGAGATGGACTCACAATAAGCTTTTACAAATTACTTCCTACCTACTAACAGAATAAAGTCAGTAATCCTTTTAAGACAGTTGGACAATTAGATAGGCTTGGTCATGTCCACTTTGGCGTGGTTTCACTGAGGCATTTTAAAGGGGCTGAGGGTCAATAAATTATTGTCCCTTGCATCCAGTTAAGGGAACAGAACTTAGAAGTGTAAGGGTAAAGATTCAGATCCCAAGGTTCCTGAAAACATACTGGGCATTAGTTTTATGAACTCCAGTAAACTATGAAACAGGTCTAACTAATTCAGGATCAAAAGGGGGAAGTCTGAGGCAGTCTGAAAACTGAATTTAGTCTTGATGCAGGTGTTTAAGTAGTGAATTATTATGCATTCTAGTCCTGTCCTGCTATATATTTTTGCATTGGAAAAAAAAAATCAATTCACAAAAGTGCCTCTGAGCAGTCTTACTGGAACATCCACCAGTCTTTGTGAGCTTCTGAAAACTTTCCCTGACTTCTACTGAAGTCTGCCATTGGTACACACTAACTTCATGTAATTAGCAGCAGCTTATTCCCTTCCTGGAACATGATAGGCACAATAATTGCATGTTGGAAACACCATGCTTTCTGTGCTTTTTTTGTGTTCCGAGTTCAGACTGGGTCACAGAAGCCACTGGATCACACCCATGAAGAACCACGTGGGAAAAGTGCAAGGCCTTTGTGACTGAGCTGAGATGCACGCTGTGGCTGTAAATCGAACGCAGCTGACAGGTTAAGGGACATCATCTGGAGCTGGAGCCGCTGGCCAGCCAAGTGGTGTGGCCAAGGACATCAATGTGATAATTATTGTCCCCTTTGCTCATCACTGAACATAGAAAATTGATTAGACCCACTGTTTGCAACCTCTCACCTACTGACACGAGCCGAGATCATGACACGCTCTGTGCAACTGTCTAAATAAATGGACTTGGTTTAATAAAGGTTTATGGGAGTCCACAAGAATGTTTGAGAAAAAGAGCCCTACTGATCACAAGTTCACACTGGAAAACTACAGAGCAGTGATTAGTAGCTAAATTTAGAGTACACTAAGTTGCATACGAGCTCACAAAAATGGTTGGATTAGCTCTCCCAGAGATAGTTTCTTTTTGAAATAGTTGTGAGAAATAACTGTCTTAAGCAGTTATTTGAGGTATTTTCACTGAGCTCGTCACAGTAATCTAAATTAAAGAGTGCTGGGGATTTTGTTTTGGAAATGTTTTCTAAATGTTTCAATGGAAAACCAAAATTAAACCGACTTCAAATCCCTAACTTTTTGCATGAGCAGTTCTTAGGTTTTTCCTTGAAGAGGACAAAGGCATTAAAACAGATCAGAATCAGGTGGAGAAAACGTAGGGCCAACACATGGTAGAGACATGGCAGATACCATGTCTATCATTTTATGGATGTTTTCAGTAGCCTATGAATTTCTGTCTGCAGCCATTTCTAAAACCCCAGAGCTACACAGGTAAATTAAACACTGTGATCTTTCAGTCTCCACCTCTATTTTCTTTTTTGTACTGACATCTGTTTGTGAAAATTGGAGTGGTGGTAGGTTTTATTGAAGAAAATTGTCTGAAACCAGGACAGTAACTAACTCTGTGCTTCAGAATGGTAACAACCCTAGCCAAGAGGTAAAGATCTGCTGGCCTACTACCAAAACACACCACCTCATCCATCTCTTCTTTGCTCCCCACAGTAATAATTATTTTTTTAAAAATCTGAGTTTAAACTTCAGGGAACAGCTCATCACCACATGCAAATGTCAGAGTCCCTCACAGAGCTTTAATTAGATTCTTGTCTAGAAAGTCTGAGGATATCACTCTTCCCTACTTTTCTGCCTCTCTAAAATAACTCTTTGTCATTCCTGCTGTATTTCCTATTGAGTTATAAACTTGAATGTTTTAACTCTATTGCAAAGAAACACTGTCCTTCACAGAAATCCTCTAAAGGAAGTTGCAGGCTGTTTGCATTTATTATGGTTATTTCAAATATTGAAAAAACAGAGAAAAGAAGCAACCGGCAACTTATTGGTCTGTATTAGAAGAGGTTTAATATTTACAGAACTATCTAACGTTCTTCTGCTTTTTTCAGTTCACACAGACAAATCTTTGGTTTATAGATTTCTGTTAGATACATAGTAAAACTATTGCTGTAATAGTTGTTACAATTGTTTTATATTGTTAATAACACTCACTGCTTCAGAATTGAATTCTATTCTAAGGAGGGGAAACACACCCTGAATGCAAAAGTGAAGTAATTTGGATTGAAGTAGATGTAAACTTCTACCCCAGATTTGTACTGAATTGAGCTGAAAGTTTACATGAATGTGGTTGAGATTATATCTGTCCTTAGGAGATACAAGATTTTTGGAGACCAAATGTCCATGTTCACTGTTCTGGCATAGACTTTGGTGAGAAACTGCAGAACTACAGAAAGCTCTGCACAGAGAAACCCTAGGAACAAAGAGAAAATTATTTGGACTTTTTAAAACTAGGTTTTTCTCCTTTTCTTTCTCTCTCTCTTTTTTTTTTTTTTTTTTTTTCTTCTCTTCTTTTCCCTTTTTTGTTTTCTTTTTCTCTTCCCTCTCCTCTTTTCTCCTCTGGATATTTTGAAAGCTGGATATCAAAAACCTGGCACCATTTACAAATTCCAGACCTAATGTCTGTTGCACAATAATAATTTTATTTCTTTTCAGTTAGATTTGCAAAAAGAAATCCAAGTTAAAACCTCAAAATATTCCACTGTTTCTGATTACTTAGCTTGGTCAGATCACCTCTGCACCAGCACTGGTGTATGAAATCTTACAACTGCTTTTCAGGAAAATGGGAATTCAACCTTTATTTCGGATATATCCCTTTGGGGTTATTTATTGGGGTTTTTTTATTTGAATTTTTTTCATGTCAGAAGTTCCATCTGGGTCTCCTTGATATTTCTTGTAGTGATGACAGCTTTGACTAGGCTAGTGGAAATAGAGCAGAGAGTCAAAAGAGTTTGATAAAAACCCTTGTTTTTTACATCACTGATACATTCTTACAAACCAGAACTTGCTGGATTTTGAAATGAGATTCTGTAAATTCCTGATACTACACAAAATTTAAAAGGAAAGAATGCGCAGGTTTTTTTCTGTGAGGTGTAATTGGAAGTCTGCCTGTAAATTTTTTTCATTTTTTAAAAAGTTATCATTCTGCATGTTAATATTTCACGACAGGCCATGGCTGCTCCTAGTGATGCAGAATATTTCAGTCTGGTTTAGGACTGGTACTTGACACGGCTGTCTGTACTACAATGATGGGAGGTTTCCTTATTGGAAAAAAAATTATTTCCAACTCTTCAGAGCAGCTTCAGTGTTAATAATTTACATCCAGAGGCATTTGCAAATACTCCATCCTTGTGAGAGCGACCTCTGAGAAGGGATACAGCCTCTTTGCCCATAAAACACCTCTGGGTATCAGAGTCTATTGACAGCTACCATTTTTAAAAACCCCAAACAACCAAACAAAACTCAAAACAACTTAATTTAATATGACAGAAGCAGGAAAAGACAAATGCTGCTCTGGGGAGTCAAGCTGGAGATGAAAGAGACCATTCCAAAAACGCAGAAGGCCAAACTCCTCTCCAATTCTCGGGTTTATTAAACAGCCAGTAGCGTGGACTCACCTCACAGTTTCCTACTTCAAACTGAAAAAGGAGAAGAATCCTTCAAGTGGATTAGAGAAATTGGCTATTGGAGTGTTTTCTCCGCACGCTGGCTGCCAGGGCTGTGGAGCAGGGCCTTGACCCACCCTGTGCCAAACCCCAGCGGGGTCAGCCGAGTCCTGCCCCGGGTGCTTGGCCCTCTCTTGCTGCTGCAAGCCCGTGGGCAGCCGTGCTTCCAGCAACCAGGCTGAGCTGGCCTCAGCCAAGCCATCGTTATCACCTCCTAGGAACCTCGCACAGCACCGGACCAGCCGCTGCTCCGTGTTTCCATAGCCTGAGGTAATTCGTGCCTGGCATCTGTAGCGGAAATAAAACGCACAACACCGGAGTTTCTAAGATGACATTGTTTTCATTACAGGTTTAATTTTGCAAGGAACGCAAAGGCAGATACATCAAAATGCCAAGAAGCCTCCTTTAATTAAAGCCTCTTCTTCCTTTTCTTCTTGAGATATGCATATGTATCGAGCCATTAAAGAGAAAGATGAAAGGAACCCCGAACACTGTTTATACATAGCCTGTATGACTGCAGCTACTTACTTTGCAGGAGACATTATTTTGATTGGAGCAAGTTATAGTGTGGCTTGACAGAACTCAAGGCTGCTTTGTAGTGCTCCAGAGGCAGACAGTGACTGGTGGTGTGGGGTTTTGCCTCCCAGCACAGATTCTGCACCGATTTCATGCAGCGCTCTGCCAGATGTGACATTCTTATTCCCCCACTACTGTTCACCGTGCTTTGGGTAACTCGGTTGGCTCAGGTTTGGGGCAAAAAGGACAGATTACAGCTGCCCTTTTCAGTGCTGAAGCTTCCTCTGCTACAGCTTAATACCCATGCTCTGTATGATCGTTTACCACTCATGTAATTTACCTTTCATAAGGTACATATTATGAACCTCCTCTTCAGGTTAACAGTGCGTTATCCCTGGAACATGGGTGTGGTTGGCAGCAGGTGAAAAGGTGTCTCTGTCAGAACCACCAGCATAAATCTCCCAGACTGCTTAGCCCAGGATCTCACCTCAGAAGCCTGGGATAAAGATCCATGTTATTTAGCTGGCAGGACAGCATTTGGTGGGTTTCACTGAGGTTAGTTAATAACCCTGTAACTTTTTTCAGCAGCCTTGAAATAGTTAGCAAGGACATTTGGAGCTGTGCCTCCCTATGGATGCTGTTTCACTTCTCTGTTCCAGGACTAACAGCCAAATAAGTTCAGATAAAATGATCCAAATTTTACAGTGCTTATTCCGGTAAAATTCACTGTTTGTTTTCCTTAGATAAAGATGAAATAAAAACCAAATCAGGGCTTTTGGAACCGGCCCCTTAATAGCTGGAAGGAACACTGGAGACATCTAATGGAAGATCAATATGCGAGAGCTCAGTACAGAAAACACTATTTTTTCTTTTTCTTTTTTATTTTTTTTTCTTATATATTATCTACAAGCACAAGCTTTCATATTTTTAATGTAAAAATGCATACAGATCATTATATATATAAAAATCAACTAGCCTTGTAGCAAACTGCCAGATCCAACTATCCCCAGGTTGGGGACGACCTGTCTGGATCCAGGTGCAAACCCAGTGGCTGATCCTCACTTCCATCTGCAGCTGCACCAAACCCCCAGATATGACGATTCTCAAAGTTCTAGGGATGTTTCGGGTCCTGATCCAGGTCTTGCAGCATGGGCATGACTAACTCTTCATCAACTGAAGATAAATATTTAAAAACTTCATAAATGACAACCAACTTGTTGCAGGTAACAAGTATCCCTTTCACCTTTCCTCCCCGTTTTTGTTTATGGTCCTTCCCATCCTCTCTCCGCAGAAACGGCAGCGGGCAGAGGAGAGAAATTTAATGTTAGTGTCACGTACATAAACAGCAGCAGGAGAAACAGAATTTAATCTGTTGATGTCTGCTGCAGAAAGGCTCCACTGAAGGTGGGTTCATGCTGCACTTGGTCTTTTCAGTGCTTGGGCAATTTTGGGCTCAATTTGCACATTGTGGAAATATGACAGATTTATAGGGTAGCCAGCAATATGTTGCAACACTGTGAGCAACAGTAAATCAAGTTGCATTTAATACTATGTAACATGTATGAAAAGATTACAATATACCATAGTAGAACTGGCGGCTTATGGGGAAAAAATTAACGAGCAATTAAGTAAAGAAGTTTGTGTTTGTTGGGGAGGAAAGGTCACAAAATAGCAGTCTCCTTTTTGCCTAAGTGTTTATCTTGTTTGGCAGTTTCCAAACTCAGTCTTTGCAAAGGAATGTTACTATTTTTATTGTAAGTTCTTTATGTAACAAGGGATGTTTGCACAGTGGAACATTTTATTTTCACCAGGATTTTATAATTTGTCTACACAGATGTTATAAAAGAAGATACAATTTGCTGGAAATCTTTTGGAAAGTATGAGGGCCGTACCTTAGCCTCTCCTTCCTTTCAACTCTTCTAGTATGAATATGATTAGTTATTTTCTCTTGTCATTCACTTATAACCTTTTTGAATTTTAAATGCAGCTCCAACCTGAACCCCAAGAAAGGTTTTTCAGACAAAAGCACTGTTGAAAGTTTTCCAAGAGGGATGAATCAATCGCTTGGCATACCAAAGTAAAGACTCGGCTGTGTTGCCATGGGATTGCAGGTAAGGATTTTGTTTGCTTCAGACATGTGCACCAGCACTGATCTGAAAGGTAACAGAACCTTAGTGCTTCAGCTTGCAAATGCTCACTCTGGCTCCTAATGTAACATTGCTTGCAAGTTCAGCCCCTCAGCTAAAGAATTCTGGTTTGTGAACAGGCACTAGCTCGCTCTTTTACGCTTGTATTGATTCTACATTACTAATAGGACTAAAAATGGCAAAACCTCTATTTTTTTTTTTGGTAATTTTTTTTCTTTTTTTAAAAAAAGTTAATGATATGATGAATAGTTTGTGAACAAGTGTGTCACAGAGGCCTGTTGCAAGAAGCCCCTGCCCAGAAGCACGCGGTGAAGTTTCCATCGCAGTGTGTCCAGCTGATGAACAGCAACACACGTGAACATGAGGACCAAAATATAGACACTGATTCCAGGAGAGTGAAGTGACTTTTTGCCATCTAGAATACAGAAGCAGAGGAAACAAACAACAGCGCAAATAAAATATACATCTGAATGTGATGTTCTTTGCTGGTTGGCTGAAAGTGAAAATTAAAAAAAATTTACTTTGGTAAAATATCTTTAAGTGAATACTTATAATAGAAGTCCTAATTTGGAACTTTTCTCTTTTGACAGGGATATACAGCTCTGCCTCCTCAGCCTGTTCCACCAGCTATGTGGCTACCTCTAACTGTACAAAGTGCTATCCAACCAGATTTACTCACTCTCCTACATCTGTGGCAATTGGCATTTGATAGCCTTTTGGAGTTACTTCCTCGCAGAGGCAAATAACCACACGAAGTACAAAGCGGTGGAGAATAAAGTTGTAAGTAGTTGCTACAAAGGGAGCTGTTCCTCAAAGGAGAGCACTGCCAATTTGTCATCCCAGCCCTGTGGCTGGCTGTGGTTCTACATGTTGGGAGTCTGAGCTGCCTAAAGGGATGCAACACCACTGGTGGGAGACCAGCACAATCTGAATGAAAAGCTTCCAGTCTTGGTTTTTCCATCTTTTAGCAGTTAACAAACCAATTAGACAGGAGGCAAAACTTGGCAGCTGGCTTAAATGAGATGATGAGCGAGAAGGTAAAAACTGGACACCTTTTATCCCAGGCACCAAAATCTGACAAAATGCGCTTTCACATCAATGTCCAGATAAAAGTCACAAAAAACCTGCTCTGCTTTAAGCCCCAGAGTGCTCCAAGCAGCACCTGGAAGTTTAAACAGCTGAAAATTATGGTCTTTTGATATGGTAGAGGCCATTCAGATCTGATTTACATTTGGGCTTAGACTTTAAATACTTGCTTTCCCAAGGATTCAGTTCTTCTTCAGTATAAGATAGACTAAGAGGAACTACTTGAATTGAAAAAAAAAGACCAAAACAAAAAATAAACAAAAGCTAAAAACTACCCACAGCTAAATCAATAGTAATACGGGGATTTTTGTTTTCAGTTTGATTTCCCAACACACATACTCCCATCTCCCCAAGCACAGTACTGCGTTTTGAGGGAGAAATACTGAAATGCCACCGGACTAGGTGATTATTTCTTGAGAATTCTGCAGTTTCAGAGGAGCTGGAAGAGCAGCTGAACTTCAGCTCTCTTGAAATGTGTGTCTAGCTGGCTAAACACTCCAGGAAATAGACCTTTCCTGTATTTTTTGCATGCCTTGCTAAGAACATCAACACTCATGGATTTGACAAAAATAACGAGGAAGGACAGTTTGGAGTGAAAGCACACAATGAGCCAACTTAGAGCTGGTGAAGGTGTCAGGTGAACTTTCTGTCAGGTGAACAGCAGCCTCTACACGTATTCAGTCCTGGAGAAGGCCGGTTGTGATGGTTGTTGGTGGACTGTTGATGATGGTTGTTCATTCAGAGAGCTGAATCTTCCTCTCCAATGGCTACTGAGCAGCTGTCTGGCTGGAAATGATGTTTAGGCACTACTGACTTGCAGGGGATTGGAGCTAGCCACGTAGAAGCAGAAGATTATCTCTTGGTTGCCAATCCCCACAATTGTCCAGTCCTTAGGAGTTCATTTGGTGCTTGTTTTTTGTTTTTTTTTTCTTGGTGTTTGGTTTTTTTTAATCCCACATCAGTCAGAAGCAGTGTGGCTACATACATTTCAGAACAGGAAAACAGTATGACTCCATGTCACTCAAAAAAGTGGTGGCGTTTGTCTTTTTAAATTTTTTTTCTCATTGCAAAGCTTTGACCATTTTTCATTAAACCTGCTCTGCTTGCCCCATCCCTGCTCCAAGCTAATCTGCTCTAAAACGCTTCTCTGGCTTAGGACAGCTCTTTTTAGCTGCTGATTTTGGTAAGCATCTTATTAATGGCCTGCTTGACGTGGGTGGTGGAGCTTCGCCTCCGAGTCTTGCCCTGGACCATCTTGCGGCGCCGCACCTCCCTGCAGAGCTCATAGAAGGCCTCCATGATGTTGCCCTCTCCCGTGCAAGCAGAGCACTCGTAAAAAGCACACGCAAGTTCCGTGGCCAGCTTTTCGCCTTCCTCTGTGCTGACTTGCCTGGAGTGATCCAAGTCTGCTTTGTTCCCCACCAGGATCAGGGTGACATTTTTGGGCTTTTTAACTTCATCCAACAAGTTCTTAAGCGGCAGCATTTCCTCGAAGCTGCCTCTGTCCGTGATGTCGTAAACCAGCACGAAGCCCTCACCCCATCGCACGTGTCCTTCTTTCTGAATAGCATCCTCCTGTTGGGAAAGACAGACACCAGCCTTAGGAACTGGATTTATGAAGAAGATGGCAGGCCTCCAGAGAGATGCTGGTCCTCCAAAGCCTACAGAGCTGTGTACATCTGCTTTACTTTGCACTTTGCACACATCACCTTTTTCATTACGTGGCACAGGAGATCTATTCCACCCAGTGCCATGAGCTGCACGGGCCTGTGCCGTGTGAGCACCTGCCATGTTTCAAAAGGAAGGGAGGCCTGACTACAACACATCTGCTCTTCACTTTAGTGAGAATCGTTGACTGAAGTTGTAAAGCCTCATCACTTGACTGTAGAAAGAGATCGTGACTTTGTGCCTAGTAATGCCACGCTGCTGGGCTGGCCCTGAATCAAAGGCATGGCTACAAAATAATTTTACCCCCAGAGCAAGCCCCTTGACTTGTGTGTCCTCCCAGCATTTGAAACCTCTAAGCAGGACCCCTTGCAGAAGGGTGTGGATCCAGCACGGGGGAGGAGAGGGGGGGAGGTTCAGCCCAGAAGCAAATCCGTGTCCCCAGAGCAGAGCACCCCTGTCCCCACCGCGCTGCTGCCACCACCACGCTGCCCTCCCCTGCCGCGTGCCCGAGCCAAGGAGCTGGGTAGCAGCACATGCACCCACGCACCTGACCAGCTGTGTCTAGTATCTCCATGGAAACCACTTCATCGTCAATGGTAGCCTGGTGACGATATGTCGACTCTAAAATAAGAACACATATTGTGAAACGCATTAAAAGAGCGTAATTTTCTCCTTTTTTAAATCTTCCTCACAGATCTCCCAGCACAAGAGCTGAGATGTGACACACAGTTTGACTAAATTTTCTTTGCTGGAACTCTTCCAGCCATTCTGGAGCACGCTCAAGTCCTCTTTTCTATGACAGAAATACTTTTACCTCTCTCCACAGGGCACAACTTTTTCTTTCCCATGCGTTAGACCAGCAAAAGCCTGGTGGATGCTGCAATCTGCACCCAACAAAGGACAGTTTGCTGTGGCAGAGAGCCCTGCAGAGCTGTATCCCATTTTTCACGTTTGCTCCTAGGAAAGGCTGCTACCTATGGAAGACAATACCACAACTCTCAAAGTATCCAGCTCAACAGACTGTCACTGCATAGCTGGGTGATCAAAACCAGTATGGTTGTGATGCCTCAGGTTTTAACTTTCACGTTTTTCAAATCCTGTAATGCCTGGTGTGTAACTCTGAAGTGTCTTGTAGCCTGTTAACTCTCTCATGCTAGGTAGACATAACAAAGCCTCTCCAGGCCTGCTCTCCAAGGACACCCAGGCTCAAAATGTGTAAACCAACATTTTAAGACGGGGGTGAGCTTGGGGAAATTACATCATTAACTGAAGCTTTAATTGGAGAATTAACCCTGATATGCAAATGGACCAAACTTATAAAAGTGTGACGAACTCATGACCAGGGGTCCATCTTGGGGTCCATCTTGGCAGCAGCCTCTGGACTCCTCAGGGTGTACCTTTGAAGGCCCTTTGAATAAATCCCTACCTTTACTCCCTTATTCCTGTCCAGTCTCTGTTTTCAGGTGGCCACCTCAGGCATCAGTTGTAGATCAAGGAACCTAACCACTAAGCTCAGGCCTTACACTGTGAAAAAATTACAGACCAGTTAGGTATTTAAGGAATGTGTGTTTTAAACATGCTGAAATCATCACATTCCCTTCTTCTAGCAAGGGATCAAGCAGTGATTTCCCAGTTTATGATTTATAAGGATAAGCAGTGGGCATTAAGCATTTACACTATGCCACAGGAAAAAAAACCAAACCTATTTACTGTCCCAGGTTCTGGAACCAGGCAACTAATCAGAAAACTAATGACAAAGGAGATTGTTTTATCTCTATTTTAATAAGCTGATAAGCTAAATTTGATAGCATTTGACCTAAACCGTGGAAAACTATCTGTGCTAACATTCAGATTTATTACTGCTGCTAGCTCACAGATGTCCTATATCAAAAGGCAAATATGTGTGCTGTAAGAGTCTGGCCAGTGACTACAAATGCTTTGCGTTGTCAGAGACACAATTCTTTCATTTGGTGCAAATCCCATCAATAGGAACGAAGGATATCTTTTAGGAAAGGCATTTCTTTCACTTGAACTTCTGGAAGGGCTCGTGTTTGGTGAATGCCTGTTTTCATGAGGCACCTCTTCGTAATCGGGAAGGTTTCAATGCTGCCAGTGCCGCACACAGTCTCTTCCCAAACCAAAAATGTCCCTCCCTCCCTGTGCCACCTTAATTGCTGTAATCGCCCAGCTGTCTCTAATAGGGACAAATGGTCAATTTGCTTGGGCAGATGGCAAGCAATCTTGCTGTAGGGTTTCAGGCCATGAAGACTGGGTTTTCTTAGAGGCTGTAAATACCCCTCCTGGTTAGCACTTCCAGGCTGTTGGAAGGAGTTGGAGTCGCCCTTTGTGATCCTGAGGCTCTACCTAGACAGCAGAGTAAAGTATAGCAAAGTCTCTTGGTGGTATGTCTTATCTGTCCCTTCCACACACCCTCCTGGCTGCAGCAATTCCCTCAGGGAACGCAGAAAAAGCAGGAAACTCTGGTGTGGGAGCTGCAGCGATGCACCTTCAATGAGTTATTTCAGTGTTCAGTGCTAGGCTGGGATTCCCTGTGTAGTACTCCAAGCTCGAGGTTATTTAGGAACTTCTGCTTTGCTTCTTTGGGGGAGGGTGCAGTGGAGAAGAGAGGGCTCTCTGAGTAAGAGATGTGATTTTAGCTCCTTACTTGCTAAGGCTTTGCAGTGCTTATATGCCTTCAACCATCTGGCCCTGCCTGACAAGTGGCTGCTGAGAATTTTTAGACAGAACCCAAGGAAGTGCTCACCCAGCCATGGCTGCAGGATATCTGTGAAATGTCCTCCTTGGGAGGCAGGATGGGGTGGGCCGTACAGATCTTCCCTATGAAATGGGAGAATAAATCTCGAGGAAAAGGCTTTTGCTCGCTGTGCGAAAGCAGCATGAATCTTAAATGATACCTGACTTCTCAAAATAGGACCCTGGCGGCACTTTATGTTGCAAGTTTAACTTGCTTTGGCTGCTGACGTTGGAAAGGAATTTGATCTTGGATGAGTAACACCGATTTAGGTCAGATTTGTGTGAATAAATTATAGTAAATGTGTGTCTGTTCCTGTGCTTTGGAATGTGTGGTAGCTGGGTGAATTTTAATGAGGAGTGTAAAACAGCTGGATGTTGAAAGCATTTTTGGTGTAATCACAGGCATGGCTTCTCCTTCAAGGGAACAGAAACATCTGAAGAATCTGGTTGTCTTGTAAATTATGAGCCCTGAACATGCGAGTTCCAGTCTGCTCACACTGATCTCATGGTACTTCACAAAAACATTGCCTTGCTTTGGGATTTATTAGTATCATTTTCCTTGTGGTACTGCCTTTTTTTTTTCTTTTTCTTTTTCTTTTTTTTCTTTTTCTTTTTCTTTTTTTTTCTTTTTTTCTTTTTTTTTTTTTTTAGACATGCAGCCAGAGAGTAATTACAGGGCTTGAGAGAACTGCTGGACCCCTGACTGAAACCACTGACAGCACAGGTGTCTGTGTCTCAGCTGAGCACCCTCGACTCCTATTAGAGCTGATGAAATAAAATAGGTGCTGGTGGATATAGCTTGTCTGAGCTCTTTCCTGGAATAAATTGCACCTCAAAATACTTGGAAGTCTAAAATTGGTTAAATGAATGTGGGCTGTGAAAGTCTTATGCCTGCATCATTAAGTAGAAAAGTAAGGCATAACACTCTGCCAGTGGCTCCCAAGATGATTTTGGGCACCTTTCTGCACTTCAGAGTGTGATTTGCACCAGGTGCTGCCTATATATTCCATCTATAGCTATGTGGCTAAACCCTCACTGGTGCCTGAGGTTGGCCACCGAAAACAGGGACTAGACAAAAATAAGAAAATAAAAGTAGGTATTTATTTGAAAGGCCTTTAAAGGCACACCCTGGGCAGTCAAAAGGCTACACCCAAGATGGATGGGTCATAAGTTCTTCACACTTTTATAAGTTTGGTTCATTTGCATATCAGTTCTCCAATTACAATCTCAGTTAATGAGGTAATTACCCCAAGCTTGCCCCCACTCCTCAGAGGCTTTTAGTTTACACATTTTGGGCCTGGTGTCCTTGGAGAGCAAACCCAGAGAGGTTTGTTGTGCCTAATCAGCATAAGAGAACAGCAGCTAACAGGGCACACAAAACTTCAGAGTTACACATTAAGCAGTACAAGATTTGAAAAATATAAAAGTTAAGACCTAAGGAATCATCACAGATGGAACGAACACCACAGAGCTGTGTTTTGCTCCCCACAAACTTGGTGTCACATCTGCCAGCCCCAAAGCAGAGTCAGGGAGCTGCTCTGCTGACTGAGCCATCTGAAGCTGGTAGTGCTGTGGAAATAGTCAGATTTATTTGCTCTGCTTCCATGTAACTAAGTAAATCTGACCTGTTCTTGCTGCTTTGGGGGGATGCTGTGCTTCCAGTCATATTCCCAGTAAGAGGCTCAAAGGTGGTGGCGAGTGTGGCTTTGAAGGCTGATGCCAGATTTCAGAGAGGCTCCTGGCCATAAAGCTGAAGTCCCTCCAGCACCCCTGCGGTGCAAAGCACTCTTGGTTCTCATAGTTCCATTGTTTGGAAAATTAAAGTTTATTTCAAATACATTTAGAGCTGTCAAAAGGCCTGAGAATCATGTTGGAGAGTGGTAGCAGTTGGTTTGGTTTGAAACCACAGTAATTCATTAATAGGAACTGACTAAATCTTTCAAATGACCACAGCTGCTGAATAATTACGGAAAAAATTATTTTGCAGGGAAAAAAAAAAAACAAAAACAAAACCGAACTTCCCTGGGGACTCTTGGTGTTGATAAGCATATCACAAATATCCCTGTTCTTCTGAGCAGTATGATTTTAAAAAAATACAGGAAATAAACCTACTTTGGTAGAGAAAACTTTGATGCCCGCGATCCAGAGACTGTCTACGGATGAAATATTCAGTCACAGCTTGATCACATCACATCCTTGCACTATGCTTGTTGTGACATTTTTAACAGAGTTTGGGCCTATAAGACTTAGCTGCTCACCTCTCAAATCTCTGTTTTGTCCAGGACTCTCCCATTTCTTTGAATATATTTTTTCCAGAGTACTGTATTTTGTAGAGGAAAAACTATTATCTGGAAATTAATTTCTAGCTTTTGGGTTATATTCGCAGTGATGTAAAAAGTTGTAGTGACGTAAAAAGCTGTTTTCAACACTTGTTTATTCTGAACTGGCAATATGTACTGGGATATGTCACAGCTCTAGAAGGAAATATTTGCATGGAGGTGTTTCTTGGGTTTAGGAGTAGGTAAATCAGCTGAGATGGAGCAGTGACATTTTACAGGCAAACTGAAGGAACAGCCTGGTCTCTCGTTTGCTTTTAAGTACAGAGGGACACAAACTCTCTTTCCATACAGAATTTCAGTTGATTTTTTTTGTTGAGAAAGGTTAATAAAACAAGGACATACAAAAATGCTTTAAGAAACTTTGGTCTCATGGTGGTTTTCAGCCAGATGGATAAAAGAAATGCAAGAGATCTGGAGAAAGACCTTTTGTGTAGTGATTACAGCAGAGTTTTCAGACCAAAAACTGCAGCTAATAGCCATGAGCTTTTAAGTCACGGTTAAAGTCCTGCTGGATGGCAATGGAGCAGTATGTCTAGAAGACTAAAACTCCCCATAATTAGTTCTGTTAACAGAATAAAGGTTCCTGGTTGTTGTTTGGGGTGTTTTTTGTTGTTACCTCACATATGATGTTGTTACTCATTTAGACTCCTGCAATCTCTGACACCCACCTGAGTGCACCTGTCTATCACATTTGAGAACGGGGACTTTGACAGCCCACTGGGGAAAAAAAAAAATATTCGTATTTCTAACCCTGGTGTTGTTCTCCTTCCTTGACCTGGCCCTGGTGAAGTCTGTCCCCCTCTGCATTTCTTTGTTGCTCCAGGAACTTTTCCCATTTTGGAAAGCCCCTGTGAGTCAAGTGGATCCTCCTGACTCAGAAAGTCTCTCCTGCCTTCTTCCTTCCTCAACCCCAGCTTTTCTCAAAGCACAGTGGAATTTATTTTTCTTTCTTGCATGTGGCTGTTACATGTTCCCTCTGTTGTTTACCTTACAGGAGGGTTTTTATTTTGCCACCACCAGTGGTTTTACAGTAAGCACAGTACCACCCTTGTGTATTTAGAGCATATTTCTAATGCTAGCGCAGCGTAACCTCACGTGTCTCTCTTTTCATTAATACCACAGACCCCCTAAATGAGCAAAGTTGGGTTATTTATTAATAATACCATCAAACAGCATGCCATGAATGGTCATTGCATCATTATTGTCATGTGTAAAAGAAGAAAAAAACAGCAAAAAATTAAATTTCTGAAAGGAAACTTTGTGACTCTGATAATTTGGCTCGGACCCTTCAATGCTGTGATGTGCATGTGCAGCCCCAAGAGTCAGGAAATAGGGAAGGAAAAGTTCCAGGAGGTTGTACACTCATCACAGGTGTCATGTGCTCTTAATGTGCAGCTGTCAAGCTACACAAACACTCATGCCCAGCCACAAATTTCAACCAAAACATGCACGAAAGAAGATGCTTGTTTGCAGAGATATTTAACCCAAGTCTAGAGCCTCCAGCCTGCTCCACGTGCTGTGAATGCTGCTTTTGGCACTCACATGGTGACGTGCAAACAGGTTTCTTTCCTAACATCATTTCTGGCCGCCCTCCCCGAGGCTGCGTTCGCTGCCATCAGAGTCGTGACTGCAGTGCCGCAGGTGCTCCCGAACCAGGCAGGTTAAAGCTGAGCAGCACAAAAGGAGCCCCAGCTTGCTGAGCTGCTTTTTGCCTTTTTTCATTGCAAGGTGAAGCTCTCAGAGGTTTCTGTTCTATGTAAATCGAGGCTGGGTGAGGCATGGCAACCCTACTCATACCCCTAAGGAGGCACAGGGCAGAAGAGCCCTTGGGCAGTCAGCAGGCTGCACGAGGCAGAATTTGGGGCTGTTCCTGGTCCATGGAGATGGGCAGACACTGTTCATAGGTGACCTTAGAAGAAGCTTCAAGTGCTGTGAGGACTCATGGGGAAAACAGGATGCTCCATGGAGCACAAGGACACATGAAAAAAACCCAGCCGCTGTAGTGTGAAGTATGGAGAGCAAATCCAGGAGAAATGAGGCTTGATTAGGTTGCTGCTTAGTGAACAGTTTGGTTTTTATCATGTTTTCCTATTTCTAATAAAGTGGGAAGGTAACAGATGGCTAGTATTTGCACAGCCCTACGAGACTATGAAGTTCTCATCTTGGCATGAGAGGATCTGTTGCATCCCTAGAATTTCCTCTTTTTAGGTAGAACACGTGAGTGATTAAAAACCAATCTACAGAAAAACATTTTTTCTTGATGTGTTGATATTTTCAATACATAATATTTTGGCCTCCAAACAGAAATTGTACAATAGTTTTGTTGAAGGGGACCCTAAAAATAATGCAAAATGTCTTTATTTGTTACCTTCTGCTGCATGCAAATATGACTTTTTCTGCTGCATGTGAAGAATGGGTTTCTTTCGAGAAGTGAAGTGGTCTTGCTTTTCCTTTCCTATAGGTTCTGTCCTCATTCAGCTTTTACTGGGATAGGCAAGGAAAATGTGGGCAGGTACCTGGGAACTTAATTCATCAAGGCGTGCTAAAACCAAACCACTTAAGCCAGAGCACTGCCAACAAGCAGGGAGTAAGCTCAAAGCTTTAAACAGTTGTTGGTTGTTTTGGTTTGTTGGGGGTTTATTTTGGTTTTTATTTAATTTTCTCACCAACACTTGGAAGGGATGTTGGTTCCTGGTAGGAATTATGTCCCTGATAAATTTAAGTCTAAATAAATCGTATTTTGCTATGCCTTTTGGTCTGATTGCAGCAAGAAGTCTTTGTTGGTGAAGCTGAGTTTCACCTTATTTCCGACAATAACAATGAAAACTAACCAGTGAGACTTTTCTCACCCCTAAAACAAGTAAAACAAAAGCCTTCTCTCCTGAAGGTGCAGAAGCAAGCCCTGGAAAATTCTGCTCATCTGGAAAACATTTCAGAATGTGATGAGCAACAAAAGTAAGGGCGAAATATTTTGCAGCTGTAGCTATAGCAAGAACAGCCACTGCCATTCCTGAGTTTTGCTGTCTGCTGAGCTACTGTAAAAAAGCAGTATTTTTATTACTGGCATCAGGAATATCTTCATCTTGAGACTCATATGAAAGAAAACAAACCACATTTTCTGATAACTGCTTCCCATGTTACTGGAAGCATCTTCTGCTGCTGCTCTCAATTACAATTTCATCATTTCAAGCCTTTGTTGAGAATTTTAGGAGCCAGAGTCGGTGTTTTAAGGTGCTTTAGGCCATATGAGTCCATTTCCTTAGAAACACCTCAGAGAACTTGGGGATACTTTCATGGCTCATTGCTGTAATACATTCAGCATGAATTCCTCTTGCTGAAGAGCACGGTAAAAACGATGCAACATGTTAAAGGTGTATCAAGTTAAACAATGTTTCTACTGTTTTGATGTAGGAAAAACAGGAAGATGCCTAGGAAGGCACAACCTAGATTACTGAGCACTGAATCCCTTAAACCCTGAGGCAAAGGAATGAGTAATTTTGTCAGTAAAAATCGAGGGTATGAATAGCTGGAGCCTGGCTTGAGAGTAAGGCTGTTTCCCAGTGATTTATGAAGTGTCTGCACATTTGTGACGGTAGTCCCTGAAGCACAGGCTGGCAGCCATTCCCCCCAGCCCCAAAAAGTTGGTTACCACCACACCTCACTCTGGCTGAGTGTGTTATTCCCAGCCTGGGCTTGGGTAAAGGTGCAGCTGTCAACACGGGTGTTCAGACGAAATATGCAGAAGGCAAAGTTCTGCAAGATGATGGCAGAGCTCTCTCCTCTGTTGCTCCCTGTGGAAAGTGGTTGTTTTTCATCACGAGCACTGTGTAGGCTGCACTGTCCTGTTGTGCAGCAGGAAGAGGAGAGCGCTGGGAGGGGAGCCTGCCTTCCTTCTAGGGCTGTCAACCTTTACACCCAAGGGCTGAAGGGGCCATCAGTTAATTATTTATAAACACTTATTTCACTGCTCTGTTCAAAGCTCTGTTTGCTGTCTGGGCAGTTTCTCTCTCAGCTGTGCTGCTGGAGGATTTTCGTGCTAGAGACAGGCAGTAAAACCTTCAGGAGTGTTAAGATAAACTTGCTGAGTAAGCCACAAGAAAACTAGAAATCCAGTACACAAAGACACGTTTCTTTAACTTGGGATCTGCAGCAGGGAAGGCAATCCCAGGGATCAGGAGTTTGATGGTATTCCAGCTGTCCAGACAATGTGCTAGCTGAATAAACCAGACAGAAAAGACAATCCTTGAGAACTCTATTTGGACCTGAGCTCTTTATCACAGCTTCAGTGGCACAAAGTTATCCCAAAAAAACATAGTTCTTGCATCTTCTCTTGCTAGGATGTGTTATATAATAAATATATATATATAATAAATAATACTAAATGCTTCAAGTGAGGTCTTGATTTCCACAGCTAAGCTGTGTCTGGTTCTCAACCATTCTGATGAAAGCTAGTTTGGCTATATTCCTACTTCGCTCTGTTGTTTATGTTTTTCATACAGATCTGTATTTATCCAGTGCAGAAAACAAACTCAGGCCAGCAGTATTTGCTAGTTTTGCCATATTATTTACATCATGTATGGGATCTGCAAACTTTCCTTGTGATTCCTGAATGATACTATTTTGCTAACAGAACCCCCCCAAGCCACAGATGTAAGCAAAACTACCCTTCTAAAGTAAAAATAATCATCCTTGCACGAAGTTTTCCAGTGGGAAAAGCCTTCTTGCCAGTGTAAATACCTTCACAAAGTCATTTCTGCTGTTCCTGCCACACTGGTGAAATTCGCAAGCCTTGAGCTCGTCTGCAGGAGATTTAGTTTTCTGCTGTGGGAGAATTCAGGGCCCTAAGAGAGGTTTCTGTCCCCTTCCTTCAAGCAATTTGTACAACTTTATCTCCTATCTTTCTTGCTTTCCTGACACCTACACATTTTACCCAGTTTTGAGGGTCTCTTATGAGCTGTCTGTGTGTTGCATTGGGTAGGACTTTACAGAAACACTGTTCAAGTTTTTTATTCTCCCAGGAGAAAAAAGAGTGAACAAAAACCTGTAAAGAAATTGTGATGTAGTCGGAAGAAATACTCTTCAAAAATGTCACTATTGATCTAGTAGTCCTGGCAAAATGATATTTTTTTCTTAAGACCCCTATTTCTTACAGTTACCTCTCCTCCTTTAAAGTAGTGAAGAGTCTTCTCTCTATCCCATTCAAATTAAATAAACCCCTTTGCTTTCTGTCTTTCTTTGCCTTCACACACAGGCCAGTCTGTCAGGCCCTTTTCTACTGATTATCTGCTCAGAGAGAGTTTTCTTTTCAGAGGATCGGCAAAGTCGAAATGTGTGAACAGCTAGGGCAGTGTGAGAAAGCCAAGATACTTTCAGAAAGGTCAACAAAAATATTACCTCCTTGTTTGCTGATAAGTTACAGGTAGATTTTTGTTTCGAATCCAGTCTTTGCTTGGTGTTTCTATGTGCCTTTGATACGTGTCTTAAATCTGAGTATCAGTTACTCACGGGATTTATAATCCTTCTGTAAAATGAAGGATTTTATAGGTGAGACACAGAGGCGGGGAGACTGCAGGCAACCAACCAGCTACAGAAACAAGAAAAGAACCGAGGAGCCTGTCTCCTGCATTTACCTGGGGTTTTATTTGTTTGGGGCTTTTTCCTACGTAGCAAAAATTGGTGTTTTAGTCCTTGAGCCTCAGGAACCTCCTGATTCTCTCAACTATACATAAAAATGCTAATCCAGAACAAATGACAAAACATAGTTCATAATCCCCTGCCCCCTCCCTTTTTTTTTCAATTCTTGGATACCCCAGCTCTGTTTCTAGTAAAGCAAATTGTTCCAGTTTTGGTGGAACAACAAATGTGTTCTCAGAGAAATGCTGCAAAATTATTTTCAAAAGCGCTCAGCCGTAGCAATGATGAATTTTCTTCTTTCATCATGTGATCCAGGAGATTCTCCCTATAAAATCCTTCATCTTACAGAAGGATTATAAATCCCGTGAGTAACTGATACTCAGATTTAAGACACGTATCAAAGGCACATAGAAACACCAAGCAAAGACTGGATTCGAAACAAAAATCTACCTGTAACTTATCAGCAAACAAGGAGATAATTTTTTTTTTTTGACCTTTCTGCATGTCATGGCTTATGGAGGCAGGAAATTTGCTGGCACCCATGAAGTACTCTGCAGGCCCTCTGTCTGTCTACTGCTGTGATGGCTCTTTGGGCTTCCTCCTCCTTTCTTGCGCCTTTTAGCAGTTCCCTTGGTTACCCTGATTCAGCATCTCCAATTTTAAAATCAGCTGAATATCACAGTGAACCAACAGCTCTCCATCTTTGAGCTCAGGTGAAGGCACCCTAAATTCTGGGCACTGCCACTGCAGCTCCTGCGGGGAATTGCTGAGGTGCAAACTGTTACTGCAATTTACTGGGACTGGGCAGAGCAGCTGTTCCCAGCAGCCTTGAAAATTACGGTGTCAAGCCCTGGGGTCACTGAGGTCCACAGGAGTCCCACATTCATGGTAAGAGTGTGGCTTAAGTGGTGCCCTAACCAGGACAAGCATTTTGAGGCCTTCTAACATCACGCCGAGCTTGCTCGTATGTTTTTTAAGCTGTGTTCTATTTAAAAGCATGCAAACATTAATGAATTTTGGTGAAATACATGTGGGAACCCAATCCCCTTCCTCACTACGTATTTAATGAGCTAAAGAAGACTAGTTCAATGCTGAATTCTTCATGTATTTAATATTTTAGAACACAACTGCATGTATTTTTAAAAATGTGCAGTTCCAGCCCATTTCTACTTAGAGCTCTTTCATCCAATTCTGTCGAAAATGTGAGATAGCTGCAATTTACTGTAAATGAAAATGAATTTGGAAACACATTCACCTTGATAATGCCAGGTAGGAATTTACCCTGAGGAATTTAGCACCTTTTGGAAAAGCAAACAAAAACCCCATGCCAAGACAGTGACAACGACTTGCCAGTCAAACAGAAATATTGGACAAGGCAAGGCTGATGGTGAACACTCCCCAGAAAATGACCTCTGCAGTGGTTGTTGCCCTTTGGCTGAGAACAGCTAAATAAAAAGCAGAGTGAGGCGTAGTTTGGTGAAGATGCAGCTGTCCTACCAATGTTTGCACAGATCACGCACGAAAGTGGCCGAGCTGCAAAGCCCTGACTTCAGCAGCAGCTCTGTTTTCCAAAGCTTGCAGGGTTCAGTGACGTTCCTCCCGCGAGAAAATGTTATTTTGTGGTTGGTAATTTGGCTCCTGGAGGTACAGCGTTCTATCCAGCTGCTGCTAAAAATACGGCCCTTCATTTCCTTCTGGCAGGTTCCAATAGTAAAGGATATTTATAAGGTGTGTTTTTTCCCTTCCAGTTAAAATGTGCCGCTCTTGAATAAAAAGAGGAATAGGATTTTTGTTTTTAAATATGATGCTTAGTTTAGGTTAATGTTGAATTTCCATCAGGCCTTGAACAGCTTGGTGAAAGCTTTCCTAAAAATAGGAATTATCTGGGGATTGCTTGCATCAGAGGGCTAATGGGTGGTTGAAAACTTGACATAAGAAATAAACTATAAATTTGACGTTTTTGTCACAGCCCCAGTGATTTTTGGCAAAACCTCCCATTGCTTAGTAGCTGGATGGTTTGCATCTGTTTCACTCCTGTCCTTTTAGAATAACTTGACAAAGCTGCTTATTTCTCCCTGTAGAGGAAATGATTCTCACTGACACAAGTTTAATTTTTTATATTGATTGAGCGTGTAGATATCCCTCTTTCCACACAACTGCCAGTCCATGACTGCTAAGAAGAAATTAATTTATTCTGCTAAAACCTCCAGTGAATTCAGATGTTTGAACATAATTGGACCCCAAATCACTGCAGGATGACCATGCTAAAGACAGAAATGCATTTTTTCAGGCACTGTTTTTCAAAGCTTTTCAAGGTGCAGTTCCTTTCTGATTGATCCCTGAAGGCTTCAATAGTGGTTACGATTTCAAAATAATTTTTCACGTCTAACACTTCAGAACCTTCTTTGTGATCTGTAAATAATACTTTACAAAAAAAACTCTCGTGAGCAGCTTCCTCCAGAGATTACTGTGATTAAGAAAGAGCTTACTGACAATAGTTTATTAGTTTTTGAATTTCTCAAACCTTTTCCTCAGAGCAACCTGGAGTGCTGAGCATCACAATGACTGTAACACACAATTTAAGCTATTATTCTCTAGACTGAATGGGGATGTAGAATTCAGTAAGTCAGAAGAGATTCAATTTTTAGTTTATTGAGATAAGACTGTTGCCTGCATGAAAGCTGCAAAGATAAGACAATTACATTCCGGAAGGGCACAGTAATTTGCAATTGTATTCATTTGTAAAACAGAAACACATGTCAAGTCTTGTACAGCAAAAAGGGCATGGGGCCTTCATAATGGGGCAAAAAATAATAAACCCTATAGCTTGCTAACAACTTCATTTGTGTGCTTAAACAAGGCAAAAAGGATGCTTTTGCATGCAGTGTCCCTGTAAGAAATTGATGAACTTGGACTACACTGATAGAGAAGACTTTACACACTTCTTATCAAGTTCTTAAAATGATGTACCAGTGATAGAAACGTGAAGTACTAACACTAATAACACTAATAGAACATTCCATTGAACATTCCACTGTGCAGCACAAGGCAGGTCACATATAATTCACTGAGGAAGATATTGATAGTATGTTATCTGATAGTAGCAGATAAAAGAAATGTATTTGAGTTCAGGTTGTGCTGAGATTTATTTTCCCCAAGATGGGAGTTTTGATACCTGTCATAGCTCTACTTTGCCAAACAAAAATACTTAGTATGATCCTGGCTACAAAGGGCTGCCTGGGTTCTGTAACAGAATATATTAAATTTCATTTCTGCTGTGCAAGTTTATGGCATTTTCTATTTCCTTAACGAGACCTCTTAAAGAAAGAGCATTAATAAAGAAATTGATATTTAACTGTATGATCTGGGCTGGAGCCTGCAAAGAAATGTTAGGAAGGAGTGAGGAACACAGTGATGGAGAAGAGGGAATTTTCCAGCCCTTTACTTTGTGTATGAATCACTTAGTCCTGAGGTACTGAAGGCACCTTCTAAGAAGTAAATGCCTTGTCTTGGACTTCTTGGCCTGGATTTGCTCTGGTTTCAGAGCATTTAAATATATTCTAATTTAAGAAATACTAAGAAATCTGACCTTGGCAGAAATTTTAAGCGAAGCCTCTAATTCAAGTCAAGTGTTTGACAGGTTTTTTGAGATATCTGAGCCAGCTCCTTGAAAGTGCCAGACCCAACAGAGCTTAGTGGGAGCAGTGGAAGGGATATGTGGATGCCCCTTAGATGACTGGTGTCCCTATCTGGTCACCCAAAAAAAGAGAGACAATATATGTTTAAAAGCAAGGACAAAAAAATTACCTAAATCTAGGTAGACTGACTGTAAAAACCTACCTTTTTTTGGCCATCAGTTTCTGAGATCTGTATCCCAGTCATCTTATTCTCTAGCAGAAGATGTTTGGGTTATTCAAAAGCAGAAAACTGCTCTCACACTAAATAATTTGAAGAGTGAAATATTGAAGCAGTTGATTTCAATGGCAAAATTCCCATGGATTTCTGAGTGGGCAGAAATGTGCCTCACACAGTAACTCAGCTTTTGTCTGAGTGTTACTGCTTCTCTGCTCTGCCATCTTAGGTAACAATTTGTTCCAGCTTCAAATGACCATAGAGAAGCTTTTTACAGCAAATTTCAAGGCTCACTGAGGCTTAGAATTGTAACTCTGTGATTTCCATTGCTTCAGGCGTGCTGTTCCACACCGTGCTTCCAGGACACAACAACCTACCTAGCGTTGGGTCGTACTCCCAGATGAACCGCTTGGTCAGGAAGCGCACGACGAGAGCTGCAGGGACAAAGAGATTTCGGGTGAGAAGGGCAGGACATCAGCTCAACAGATTTTTTAAAGTTTTCCCAGAGAAGTTTTCTGTGTGAGTGGAAATGCAGCAGCTCCCTTGAACTGTGAGCACAAGTCAGCATCGCTTATTGGGGCACTTGAGAACTTGTTGCTGCTTGTGGCCCACTTCACACTTCTGGAGGGGGGCAACAAAACAAACAAAAAAAACCCCCCAAAACTTCTTGCAACATTAAAACCACTACTTTGGATGCTTCAGGTTTCCTATAGCCAGTGGAAAAAGAGTTGGCAGTTTTGGAACCAGCTTTGACACTTCAAAATCAGAGTTGTTCAAAAACAATTTTATTCTTGATAACTTGCCTTCGGATTGTAAACCTTGTAAGGCAGAAATAATTGGCTAAATAGCTCCCTTCTCTATTTTGGCATGCCTTCCTCGTAACAGTTTAACTTCCATGTTTTGCCTACTTGAAGCAAACAGATAAAATACTTTAAACCAATGGTCAACACATGCTATTAATCAATTTGCAGAAATAGAAAAAAAAGGTCAGATTTTGGAGCACTGGATAGGTAGTTCTTAATTTCAGCTTACAGGTGAATATCTTGCTATTTATGTTGCTTGTATTTAATTTTTTCTATGCCTCCAAACCCTTTAAAAACAACGTACATTGACTTTGATTATTCTTGAATGTAAAACCAAGCAGTGCTCTGAATTTCTAGCAATGTAAATGAATCATTTACCACTGCAAACCATCCAAAACCCTTTCTGCAAATGGAGCCAGAGATACCACTGCACTAGCTACGAGTGCAGCAATTACAGCTACAGGAAAAGCTTTCCTTGTCATCAGACCTGTATGATTGTTCCATTCTTCTTTTGGTTGCAGGTGGACAGTAAAAGGTGACAGCTAAACCCAGTTCTGATCCTTTTCAACACTGAAGCCAGGAGAACTCCCTACAACCCAGACTTCTACGCCCAACAGGAGGATAAGGCAACAGTCTGCAGAATAAATCTAATCAATTAAGATTTGCTTAATCAGACAATCAGAATATTAGTTTTAAGATTATTAACTATGCCTTATACTTAGATAATACTGGGTAATATACTGGGTAATAAGAAACTGATCCTAAGGAAATGAGATCACCACACAAGAAGCCATTTGAAGGTGGTATTATTTTAAGTTTCTATTTTCCTCAGGAAATTCTGCTTTGATTTTTTTGCTTAGGCTTCGCTGAAATGCTGTCCTTGTTCCTCAGAGTAGATGTGGCAATTCTTAGTCAAAGTAACTTCTCAAGTCATGGCCCTTAACCTGAATGTCATACCAAAACAAGATGACTTCTTTATAGCTTATTTTCAATCCATGGTGATGTTGCACCAGGACTTTTTTCCTGCACCTTTTATCTTAGCTGGAATAGTTCAAGCACCTTGTTGTTTTGAAACTTTGGTCATGATTCTTCTCCAAATGCTAATAATAGATTCTCTCTTATCATCTTCTTTATCAAGAACAGATTTTAGAAATGCTCTCTTCTTTGACAGCCATACTGTGAAGGGGAAGCAGTGATGGGCTACCTGTGTGGCAGCACCTGAGCCTGTGCCTGGACCTGGAGAAGCTAATGAAGAGAGAGAAAAGGCAGAAGAACCTGTCCAACTACACTTAAACGTGGTCCACTTAGTTATGATAACCTTGTACCTGTAGATGGAAATTGCTGGAGAGGAGGGTAGAAATGGCAGAGGGGACTGGAAGTCTGTCAAGCACGTCTAAGACAGGTCATGGAGGGCAGCAGCTCTGAAGGAAAAGAGGGAGGAGAGCTGATTTTGGAGGTGCCCAAAGGTGACAAGCCATAAGAAGTAAAGTAGAACTGGACTGGAGCTGCTGAGATGAGCCTGGGAGGAGAAACCCACAGTCATGTACACAGGATGAAATGGTTCAACTGTGCAGGGCTGCAGAGGGGAAGGATTAGAGCTCACAGGTGTAAGCTCTGGAGAGAAGGGGAAAGCTGGGCTGTATTTATCTCCAGCACATGCAGATACATAAATAATTATATGTTTAGGAGGGAGCTGAACTAAAGAAAGGAAGGGTGGGAGGTGGCTGCCATGCACAGAGTCAGATGGCAATTAGTCTCTCTGCTGGCAGATCTCGGTGGGGAGCACAGAAAGCACAGTGAGCCACTTGCTAGGCACTGCTGCCAATAAAGTATTTTTATAAGTACTTTATTTTTCTTTGGGCCCAGTGAAGGGAAGAAAATACCCACTTAGCACAACCCCAGTGAGTGGGGAACTATCAGCTGCAGAGCCATGTGCTCTGTGTCAGTTTTGGGGCACACACCTCGGGGCTGTGCAGAACTGCTGCTCCTCCAAGGCTGGCTCTGCTCAGCCTCTCTGCTTCTGACCCAGCCAATTCCTTCAAAATACTTCTGCTCTCTCTCATGGCAGTGGTCACAGCCCATCCTATAAAGCTTTTCCCTTCCACACATTTTTATGAGGCTGAAGATTAGCAGCTAGCTGCATTTCACAGATGGGGAACGTGAGATGCTCTTGATCCAGAGTCTGTTCTGTTTATAAGTGTTGCAGACTATGCTGGATGGGAAATGTCTTCACTTTTGCCTCATTAGGGGTGCTTAGCAGATGGGCCTCTGACATCCAGTTGAATATTAAAACAATGTATGTGACTTTGCTGCCTGATCTGACTGAAAATAGACATGAGGGAAGAGCTGGGAAGGGCATCCAAGTGCTTGGGCTGTCAGTCTGGAGACCAACTCGCTGGCTCGTGCCTCCTGCCCCAGCAATGATCCCCCAGAGCACGGGTATTACTGTGGAGCCACGCTGTTTATGTTGAGCTCACTCACTGCCAGATGACATCACTCTTCTGTAAAATAACTCTGCCAGCAGAAGAATCAGGAGCGAGGACATTAGCAATTCACCACACTTAGAGCTGTAGCAGTCAGATTTCTGCTGCTGGCTTAAATGATGCTTTGGGCAAAGCAATCAAATTCCCCCATGTCCTTAGCAATGCTGCATAAAAGATGAGCTGAGATGGACATTACTTCCCTCTCTCCTGAGCAAAGCTGTGTGTACTGCTTGACCAGCCAGTTTTACTTAGACATGCTTAACTCTAATAATGAGCCAAAAATAACCCAACAGACTGAAGAAAACCAGTCCCAATGCTGGGTTTTGATTCAGAATAACACCGAGACTGAGACTGTCTGAAACACGTTATTTTCTGCTTAAATTGACTATTTCCAATATTCATATTAAAATGGCCATTTCCAGTGCTCATCCTCAAATTCATTTTGAAGCAGCCCAGAGTCAGATTGATGCAGTGGTTAAGAGGAGGGAATTTCATGGCCCTCAGTGAATTTCACTGAGACTAGGCCAGGCTCTTCCCTGAACACTTACTGCTTGTGAAATGCAAGGGCTTGCAGGCTTGGAAGGAAAGAATCTCCAGCAAACTGCACTGTGGATTCCCGCTGTGTTTTTCGGAGACATGACCATCACCGGAGGGAATTGATGTAACGTCCCAGCAAAGGAAGAACAGACTCATGTCTCCTTCTGCTTTTCCTGACACCCTCGCTTCCAAGTCAGCTGTTTTGTACAGGGTATAAATTAGGGCAGAACTTGGCACAGGACTTTCATTCACTCATGTTTAAAACTTCTGCCTTAGAAGTTATTCTTGGAGAAGAATCATGACTATCTGTCAAATACATTTGCAGTGCAGCTCCACTGAAGACAATGAAGTTATATCAGGATTTAACTTGGCATATAAACCAAGATTATCAACCACATAATTAATCAATTTCTTTCGGACTTGTGTGGCTGAGTCCCTCACTCAGCCTTAAAAATCCCAGTCCGTATCTTTTGGAACTTTTTTTCGTGCGTGTGATATTTTGCGTCTTGCTTTAGATCTTTGTTTGGATTTAGTCACATATAAATGCTCTAGCTAAATTTACAATCTGTCTGAATACATATCTTTGTGGATTTGGTATCGCTCCAGCTAATACAGGCTGAATGTTTTGGGGAATAAAGGAAGCAGGGTTTTATTTGAAAAACAACCCCCTTCCCAAAAAGTTACAGAGTTCAAAGTTATTCTAAGAAAAATAACAGTTTTCCACAGTGAAATAACTGTGTGATGACTCTTTTATGCCATGGGAATTTTCAGCTATAAAAATGGTCTGAAAGTAGTCCCATTATTTAACTTATCAACAAGTCCATTCCTGGTGCCATGATGATGTGTCACCAGTAAACCATACTTGGCAGGAGACACCAGAGTGGTTAAAACCAAAGGTTATAACGATCAAAAGGCACTTTCAGAAATGGAGTATTTCACTTTTTCTTAAAATATGAATTTTTGTACCAGAGTTCATCCCCCATTCACCTTCTCAGAGGCCCTTCACGTATTGGAATTTCAGTCCCCCCTGGAAGATGTGGTGAGTTCCAGCCTGCAGGATGGCAGTGCTGCCAGATTCTGGCAGGTGATGTTCTGCCTCCTCAAACAGCTCTGTGCCCACCTTTGGGAAATAATGGTTTGTTTTAAATACAAAAACACGAGAAGTTAATTTTCTTTTGAAAGTGCGGGTCATCTGGGGGTGTCTGTGTGTGGGGGAAAGTGTGAACTTGAAACGCAGAGTCCTTTTCTGATCCTGATCCATCAGGGGTGTAAACGTGCGCTCACTGCCCCTTGCTCTGCATCTGAGGGCCTGGGTTTGACTCAGCTCTGACAGCATCTCCGGCAGCTCAGTGATGTGGGGATGTGGGAGCTGAGTGAGACATCCACAGGAGGAGCTCTCTGCCTTTGCCTCCTCTCTTGGTTTGCTCACTGTGGTCACTTCTGATGCTGGCACCTGATGCAGCAGACTAGATGTTCCCCACAGTAAATCTAATGGAGCAAAGCAAGTGAGGAAAACAAGGGGGAACTCAACGAAGTACACAAATGTTTTGTTTTACACTGCCTTGCTGTTTCAAACTCTGCATGTTTTAGGCATATTTAACTCACTATCTTCAGCAGTGAGCTGCTCAGAAAAATTAGAGTTCATGATTTTATAAGGGAGGTCCTCCACTGACTGCCAATGTAAGTTTAAAAAGTATATATACTTTTATATATGAAGATCAATTAAATATAAATACCAAATGTATATATTCTTATATATATATCACATAGCAATTTATATATAAGTGTGTGTGTATATATAGGTGTATATATACTCTGCTACAGTAAATACAGACAGGATTGAACAGCTGTGGGATGAAATGTGTTCCTTCTGCCTTTCAGGAGGTTTCACTGTGTAATGCAAGCCTTTTTCTTCAGTGGTAATGGCTTCAGTTCTGTGGATTCAAACCTGAGCACCAAAAATGGTTCAAATGTCTTCTTGTTCTGGTGGAATATAAAGGGACTGTAATACCTGTCTCAAATATCTGTCTCAATTCCCACAGCAGGATCATGGTCGAAACCAACATTCCATGTTCAAGTATTTCAAAACCACTAATATCTTTTCAAAGGTACAATATTAGGTGCTGTATAATTGGATTTATCTTTACAGTAAATAATATTTTACGCGCAGAATGTGAACGCAGTAGGACTCCAAAGGCTGTTTCAGATAATAATTCAGTAGGTTGTTCAATTAGATATCAATAACTGACCTTCTTTTCACAAGTTGTTTGGAAATAATATCCTACTGTAGAAGAGACAGGGACGAGAGCCCTGCTCAGCTGGGGTTTTTAGCAGCCTCCATCAGGTTATTCATACTCTGGCCTGACTAAATGTCAGTGTATTTCATGCCACTGTCACTTTTCAATTTCTACTACAAGGTTTCAGGGAGTATTTCTTTTGTTAGTGGCAATTTCAGCCTGTCTCAGATGTAATTGCATTTTTCTGCTGTGGGAAATACGTGATTTTAGGGACTTCTGAGTGGAAAGAGCCTGGGGAAAAGTAACCTCCTTCAAGGAGCCCATCTGAAATTCTGGCAGTCCATGGCACGGTGTATTTACATATTCATCTCGAGTGTCTTAATAGCAGACTGGACTTCTTTGTATGCTCATCTGGATAGTTCACTCTGATTATTTTATTGATTATTAGTCACTCATCCCATCCCCACTGAGCAGCAGGATTTTTGTAGTAATGTTCTGCCCACTGCTTTCAGTGCTCAAGGCGTTTTTTTACCATGGTTGCTGCATATGGAACTGAAGCAGGAGGCTTAATTTACATTACATTACCCCATTCCATAGCATATAATTCCAATATAAGGTTGTTTATTCCACAGGTCGCCTCTCATGTGAAAGATAAATTATCAGACTGGTGTGTCTAATGGTTTTGATCATTTTAGGAACACACTCGTACCATTTCTCTCTCCTGACTTCACTGTATAACTTGTTCTGTCGCCCCTTCTGTGAAGCCTGAACTTTCTGGTGTGCTATTACTAACACATCTGGTTTTCCAAAACACAGTTAATGGTAACACCTCCAGATGTTTGTGTGTCTGAGATAGAGTATAGTTGTGATGGCATTGTAGGGAAAATCCTAAGGATGAAATCACACACGAACAACTGTGGCTTTTCCAGATAGCTGACACAGGTGAGGTTTAGATTTCCATGCTCTTCTGAAAGACACGGGGCAGAGGAAAGTAGAATAGGGTTCTCCGTACAAAACTCTGACACTAACCCAACCCTCCATCTCAAGATGAAAAATAAAAAAAGTTAGATGTATTTGAGAGCAAAAAAAAAAAAAAA
>VXBT01002601.1:1164188-1191390 GCA_013400235.1 Oriolus oriolus
AAGAAGGAGTGGAAAGCTTTTTTTCTTTAAAAATCCAGCACTTCATTAAGACAATGGCGTGATGTCAAAATTTTCAGTGGCTGCAACTTTTTTGTATTTTCTTTTCCTTACATTTCTTCCAGTGTTGAATTTAGAAAACATCCCACTCTTTTCATGGTCAAATTAGTTTGTCATCTTTGAAACAGAAAAAGAAAGAAAGGAGATACAGGAGGCAATTCTATAACGCTTTCAATGGCAGGATGATCTGGTTATTGTCAAAGCATTTTTGCATCAATGAATTTTTTGTTGGTAAATGTATTTTGAACAGAAAGGCCATTTTTTGCAATGAAGTTAGGGTTTTAGATTTTCAAAGGAAATTACTCAACGGCTCACCGTTTGTCTTGAAAGGACTTGCAATTTAGGAATTGCATATTTAAGAAAAACCAACCCAGCTTTACTAGCCTCTGATTATTCTTTTATTCACTGCTGGTTTGTATTACACTGGAGAAATTGGGGGGATTGATTGGATCTTTTCATCCAGGTGTCACTGTTAGAGGGAGAAGGCAAAGGCACACCTCCTTCGCTGGGGCCCGCACCAGCTCCTGCACCAGCTCATTCCTGTGTGCCAAAAGGGTTCAAACTTGATTTTACTCTGTCAGAGCTGAGCCTGAAACAAGATGTAGGCAACATGAGACACCTGAGTGACACTCCTGAAGGAAAGGGCCATCTGGGTATTTTGGAGATGCCTTGAATGGCTCCTGGGCTGGTGTGGAGCTGCTGCCTCATCCCACGCCAGTGCAAAGGGAGCACCAGAAGGAGTGGCCATACACACGTGGCCAGTGCTGAAGTATGGATTTTTGGATTGTTGTGATTTTTTGTTAATGGTGATGATATTGTTGTTGTTTGTAATTTTTTTTTTTTTTGGTGGGAGAGTGGGGTTTTCTGGGGTTTTTTAAGGCTCTCCTCCAGCTTTTTGTCTAATGCCTGCTCTCTTCCCTCTCCCATGCTCAGGAGCCAAGAGATGAATGGGAGGAATTGGAAGAAAGGGGAGAGAAGCGAAGTTGCCTTATTAGAGAAGGTCCACATGTCCTGGGAGGCTTGCAGACCACTTTCCCAGGGAGTAGGAGAGGGGGCACGGTCTCATGCTCGAAGGAAATGAAGAAATTTTTCCAACAAAGTTTAAAGAGAGTTCTGTGTGAGACCGTGGTCAGGGCAGGGACTGGTCTGCAGGACCCAGCTGTTCTGTGAGAACATCCTGGCTGCCAGCAGCAACCTGGCCATAAACCCCAGTCCTGCCTGAGGGGGAGGCTGCTCCTAGGGAACTCCAGGTGATGCCTTAGGTTTTAACTCTTATGTTTTTCAAAATTCTGCATTCCCAGTGTGTGACTCTGAGCTGCCTTGCAGCCTGTCAGCTGCTGCTCTCTCATGCTCACACAGACATAACAAAGCCTCTCCAGGCCTGCTCTGCAAGGACACCCAGCCCGTCCCAGGCCCAAAATGTGTAACCCAGCACCTTGAGAAGGGGGGCGAGCTGAGGGGCAGTTCCATCATTAGCTAAAGTTTAATTGGTGAATTTATGCTGATCTGCAAATGGACCAAACCTATAACAGTGTGAAGAACTCGTGACTTGTCCATCTCAGGTGCAGCCTTTGGCCTGCCCAGGGTGTGCCTCTGAAGGCCTTTCCAATAAATATCCACCTTTATTCCCTTACTCCTTAATTCCAGGTTGGCCTTTTAGGCATCAAAGGAAGCAACCTGCCTGCTGTTGGGGTTAATACTTGATAGTTCTGAGGGCTGGCTGGTGTTTCAACATCCTCCTGACTGCTGTTCTGGCCAGGAGCAAAAGACATTTTGTTCCACGTGGTACGCTCTGGTATGATAAAGCCACTCTGCAAAGGCACAACTTACTCTCTGCTGCTAAGCTGAAGGCTTTAGAGTAACTCTAAATGCTTAAAAATACTGTTTTATCAGGCTCTAGTGAGTCAGCTGGAATGAGAGGGCAGTCAGCACACTGAGTAAGGCCACTGGCATTAATGCTGGATCACTGCCTGTACTTGTAACCTGCACAACAGTAAAAGTACCTCTGTCAAAGTGCCTTGCTCTGCTACTGTTTCACTAAGTCAAATGGTAACTAGAAATGGCATAAAGGGACGCAGAGCTCCATGTTTCATGTTAGTAGACAGCACTGGGTGTTTCTGTGTGGTCAGAGTCTGAACAGACTAGCTGTCACTCCTCAGCCTGACTATAATAATTTTCTTATTTTAAGTTATGTATACTATATCAAATGAGACTCCAGCTTGCATCAAATTAAAAACAAGCCATTCCCTGGCCTTTTCCGTGATAAACTTAATTTCTTTTGCATGCACACCTTGGCTTTCTGGATTTGGCTACATGGAAATCTCAGGCAACCTGGGAAAGCTTTGCATTGCGATTACAATCCAGCCAGAGCAGGATATTCAGGAAGATCCTGAAACATCATATGTCCCGAGCAATTTCCATCTTTCTTTGACAAAGGAGCTTAGGTGAACACTAGAAGTTTGTACCAGCCCCGCTGATTGGTGTGCCACCAATCAGTCAATAGATGCATGCCTGGAAAGTGCCTGTGTCACAGGAGGATGAGGAATTAAGGCAACAGAATACACTGAAAACTGAATCACAGATTTTTAATGATCCTCTTTTTTTCATGAGCCTGATGACACAAGCCTTGATAAATGTTACATCTTTTTAACACAGCGCACAACACAATATTTACGGGGACCCATCTTTTTCAAAGACAGCTATCAGCTAGCTGGAATTTAGGGAAGAAGGTAAGGAATTGTCTTCTTTCTGATGGGCCCACTGCCAAGTACCTGAACCAGACACCTGGAGACATTCCCAGAAGAATGAATGGAGAAACGCATGTGAGAACAGATGTATAAACAGTGACATAAGCCACGATGGTTCTCAGGCTTGTGTGACTATTTACAAGCAGCACAGTGTATGATCTTCCAGCTGCCCCCAGCATCTCATGGACAGTGGTGGCAATTGTCCTGATGGCTGTTCTCATATTTTAGCTATTCCTTTTTTTTTCCACCCTCCCTCCTTTTCTCTATGTTGTAAAGACACCTGCTCCTGTTATTTGCTTGCCACCTGGAATCCTGAACTTTTGTTTGTACCAGCAATTTAATTTTCTATTTTTAGAGCAAACAGCTTTGCCATTACACTTGGAGAATTAAGAGACACAGCAGGAGGAGCAGACAAGCTCTTTAAGAGGTATTTCCACAGCAGGGTTTGCAGTGCTGAAGGATGATAAAAGTGAATGATAGAAAGGCTATGATCAACAACTGAAATGGAAGGTAAACACTAGGGACCACATCTTTCTCACAGTAAAAAGAAAAACGTTGCAAAGTTTAGAAATGATTAGCTGAAGACAAAATCTCAGTCTGAATAAAGGTTTCCTAACAGGCTGTAGAGATGATCACTCCTAGAGGCAGAAAAGCGACCCTAAAGGAGATGGAATCGGTAGCTACCCAATGGTATCTAAGAGTATCACCCCCAGCATCACTTCTTTTCTTCTCTGGAGCAGGCTGGAAGAGCAGGTGTGGCTGGAGAACAACTCTTCATAAATCACCGGTGACCAAAGCCTGTTTATATCTGAAGCCTGGTCTCACATCACTGCTCATCCCATACAAGCTCTGGCAGGAGGAAGATTAATTAATCCCAGACCCTGGAAGCAGTGATTTCCTGTAAGACCATGTCATAATGGGCAAAGATAAATACTGCTAAGTGGTCCAGTCAGTACACTACAGAGTGCTGTGCCTGGTTCCCAGTGCTAGTGACAGCACTAAATGAATTTAAACTAATTCATTGTTTTGATAAACAACTATCATCTCCTATCTCTGGCTGCAACTACAGTTTTACGAGCACCCATTTGGTGCCTGTAATAATGCAGGGGTTATTATTAGCATTCTGCTTGGAATCTGGGCACACAATCCTGGGAACTGTTCAGAGTAAACTTTAAAATTATGTGTGTGTGTGTGTGTGTGACGGGGGGAAGCATGATCTAAATTTAAATGGTAAATTTCTGCTTTCATTTTCAATGCTTAAGGGCATTCAGCTAATAAACATCGCATGTCTTCAAACAAAATAAAAGACACAGTAGTAGATAATGGACGTTGTAAAACCTCTGACTTATCTCAAGTCTGGAACTTGGAGGATTCACATAACTTAGTTTATGATGTTCATCCCAGCTGCCAGGAGACCTGGCCCTGCCTCCCCAGAGTGCAAGAGCTACAGGGAGTGTTCTTCTGGTCTCAGCCGAGTAATTAGCTGTACTTAGTTAGAAGTCTGCATTAAGAGGGAGCTTTTCTACATTTATCCATGCAGAATAATGAGTTACACCCCAAAAGCCTGAGGTGTTATCTGTGTGAGATTCTCTTGTCCATAGAAATAACACAGAAGAAATATAACAAGTCATATATTCAGGGCTCTCTCAGTCATTATCTCATTCAGTGGTTTATCCAGTTTGAAGTGACCTTAGTGATGGGATTTTCTTCATTCCTTTTACATGAGGCTGAAAACACCAAGTTCCTGTTTGTTCTAGGGGGACTTTAAAGATCCCACAGCAGTTTTGCAAGGGGATTGTGTCATCTTTCCCTTCAAGGATCCTCCCGTGCATCCTGAAGCTTGGTAGGTACATGCCACCACAACGGATAACAGCGTCAGGGGCTCAAAGATCCTTCATCTTTTTGCAATTATGATGGTATTAGCTTCTATTATTTTCTCAGGCCAGTGTGTTAAACCTCTGATGGCTAAGTTTTATTTCTAATGCTTTGTTATACAAACACTTCCTCAGTTTCACCCCGTGCTCTTTTCAGAGGGAGCAGAGAGCATATAAACAATTCCACTTTCTCTGACAGCATCTGAACAGAACAGTATCCATTTATTTCTCCTGTTGCTGCCCTGCAGAGTGCCATGCACCGACTGCAGTGATCTGCGTTTGCTTGGCTGCTCGCGATGACATCGTATGAGACACGAGGAAACACAGCCCTGGGACTCTGCAAACTGACAAGGAAGATAACCCCCAACTGCTCATAATGAAAGCTGATGCAGTGACTAGGGAACCAGTCCAAGAGGTGGTTTCCATTCCTTGCTTCACCATGCTTTACTGGGCTTTGCCCAGAATAATGGGTGATTACCTTTTCAGCACTATTAGAGTGCCTGGCAGAACAGAGAGGTAGCCAGCACGATGCCCAGCACTATTTAAATGGTGTTGGGTTGAAAGGATGCCCTTTCCCAGTGTAATCCCACCCACTCCTGCCCACCAAGTCTCTGGTCACTCCTCAGTCTGCAGCTCTCCAAGTGCACCCACCCAGCCATACTGATTCACTTGTGTGTGGGGATGGACTCTGTGGAATTAATTAAATGCTCCCGATTCAAAAGATGCTCCTTCCCCACAGCTGGTTTGTTGTGGGTTTTTGTTTGGTTGGTTCTTGTTTGTTTGTTTTCATTGGTTTTGTTGTTATTTGGTTTGTTGTTGCTCCACCTGGTGATTTCTCTCACACCAGAGCATTTCTAGAAATTGTTTTGCAGCCTGCCTTCCTCTTTCAGTCCCCATGCAGCTGTTAAAAGTTTTGGTCCATAGTTTCCCTGCTCATTCCTCAGTTTCATCCAGAACTTGTGTGTGATGCGATTGCTGCTGGGATAAATGGATTATCACTGCAGACAGACTGATGCTGACAAAGCAGAAGTGTTTTGGAAATATAAATAGCACTGGGGTGCTGGAACGATGCTTTCACAAATGTACCTTTAGAAGCTGTTTACAGACTGGAAGCATAGTCTGTGACTCCTGGTTCCTTACTGCTTTTAAAAGAGGGAGCAAATTTAGATGGCATTTTTAACTTCCTTGATGGATCCTGGCATAGCCTCCCCAGCAGATAAAGATGAGCCTTGTGGTCTCACAAATGACTCTGCTGTGGGGTGGGGTGAACTCTTCAGCTCCAGCTGAGTTGAAAGCTTGGCTGACCGTTTTTTACAGGAGCAAGAGTTATTTTTTAAAGTAGTCTTAAATCCCCTCTTTACTGCTTTGGTTTCATATAGAAGAAGAGATATGGCCTTCAAACTCTACTTACAGGTAGTGTCCTGCCCTAGAGGCTTTTTCTTTAGATGGAAGAGCACCTGGGAGGGCTGAGGCACCTCCTGTTCATCCACCCAGGGCAGATATGACAAAGGCTTGGTGACTGGAGCCCTAGGGGGGACAATAAAACCCAGCAATCCTGCTCCTGTGCCCCCCAGCAGCATTGCTCTGTCGTGCTCCCCTCTATCTGCTCCACCTGTTGTCCTGGAGGATGAGCAGTCAAGGCAGCAATGCCTGCTCTCACCACTGTTATCGAGATTGGAGCTCAAGCAGGAATTTTGGTCTTCCACCCCATTCTCTGAATTCCCTCCCCTCCCATTCTTCAGGGTTTAGCCCAAGAGAAGTGGCAAGGAGAGCTGAATAATTCACTGCTCTAAAGGAATGAGCAGGTCTGGCCAGAAAAGGGGCAAACAACATACTCTCATTTTAATTAGATAAAGTACAACATATAAAGAGACGTCACTCATTGACAGAGCAGATAAGAAGGCCAGGACTATGTTTGGGAAGGCAGAGAAGCAGCAGGCCCATTGCAAGCTATTATCAGATAAGCCACTGAGACACAGAGCATTGGCTGGAAAAAAAGAAAAACATTCCTGGAAATCAAGCTGACAATGAAAGGGAAGAGAACTCACATGCCACCGAAATTATTCCTAGAGAAACATGCATCAGGAGGCTATTTTGGATTGGGCTGTTAAATTGTTCAGCAGCTGGGAAGTGCCCTGCCATTGCTCAGTGCAGCTGGGTATATTTCTGGCATGACTTTTGTGCTGAATTCTTCTTTCCTTTAATGCAGCCTGAGGCACAACCTACTGGAGTCATCAAAGCTTGTCCTTTCTTTGTGTAGGTAGAAGCTCCTGCCCCAGGGAGTTGTTTAGGTGCAATGAGAGAAGTGATGTTCTCAAACTGATACAGGCAGCAGAGCCAACCTTACAAGAAAGAAGTAAGGACTGAAACCCCTGTGCCTGCAGTAGCTAAAAACAAGGAGGCTTAGCTTAAGTTCCTGAAATGTAGAGTGATCTCCTAAAGAGAGAGCTTCTCACCTCTCCAGTGTCTTCTGTGTGAGGGTTCTTGCAAATATTTCACTAATATTTCAAGTGCTTCCCATGCTATTTGTGGCTCAGAAAAGTTTGTGCCTGGAAAAATCATCTTGCATGTAAATTAAAGTACAACTGCTATGTGTCAACAGCTCTTGTGTGGATAGGCTGCCTCCTGGTCTTTCTCTTGTGAAACCTGGCTAAACTACACCACTTCAAAAAATCACTGGGAAAAGGACTGCTAGGCCAAATTTTGACTTTTTGCATAGAGAACTCCTCAAAAACTGTCCGCCTACTTTTTCTCCCTAATCTTTAATTGCTCTCCTGCTTGTCTGGGCCTTCCACAAGAGTCTGGGTGGTGCTGGTGGGGAGCATCCCAGCCACTCACCGGTAACTGCTGGAGGGCTCAGGCACTTGCTGTGGATTGTGCTGGCGGATCCCTGGGAAGCAGATACTTTGCAAGTGCCCACTTTTGGTCAGAGGCATCGCTCCAAGTGCTTACCTGCCTCTCCATGCCATTCTCACTAAGCCTATGCCCTCATCTGGTCCTTCCAGCAGATCTTCAAGCTAATTACTAAAGAAAGCCCACAGCCTAACAGGGGAGTAAAACATCCCCCAGACATCCATAAACACACAGCTCATGAAATATGGACAGTAACTGCTGGCTGGAGTAGATTCAGCTGGTTTTTGTCCTGCCAGACTGAAGCTCACTTGCCACAGGCCAGAGTGTCTAATGAATGGCAGATGGACGTGCTGTAAACCACAACAGGCAATTAATGAATCCACAGTGGCACCCAGGAATCTGTGCCAAATGGGCCATGGTGAAAACACTGGTTTAGTGAAATCACAGGCTGGGGAGAAGGGGACAAGACAGGGTGGTTAAAATTCTACAGGGGAAGCAGAAAAAGTATGTAAAGAAAAATGAGTTTTGTTACGATTCTATTGTCCTTGCCAGTAGGGATTTGATTGGAACGTTTTTCATGAAAATGTTGCCATTTTAGGCTATTTCCCTCTCAGGGATCCCTCCCATTTTGTGAAAGAAAACCTGAATTACTTCAAATTTAGGTAAAATTTCATGGCAAGCTTCCCCTTTATTCTGCTTCATCTATATTTCTTCTGCCCTTTTAGGAAGGACCTTCTTTTTCCACTACAAGGATCTTAAGACAAAAAAAACCACAAAAACTTTTCTGCTAAGTAAGGTTTGAGCTAGTTCTTAGTAATGACGTTCTCATATCCTTTCTCTCCCCTTACTCATCCAGACAGTGTTGGCCATATTTCCCACAGGTCTTTAGATTTCTGTACTGAGTCTTGATTCTCCAGTACAGGCAGGTCAGCTCTGATCTACCCACACAGAGAACAAGGCTATGATTTCAGTCAAATTAAATTTACTTTCATTCCATTTGAAAAAATTAGATATTAGATTAACTTTCTCATGTTTCTCTCCAATAGGACTTGAATTGATGCAATTATGGGGTTTTTTCCCCTCCTTTGGTCAGTAAAGTATCATAAAGAGAGGGCTGATAAGGCTTGGTGCAGGGCTGCACAGACCATGAGCGTTTTCCACCTATTCCTGGCAAAATGATCTTTCCACTGCTCTGTAAGATTATGAAGTATATTTGTCTCCAAAAGCCCAATCTGAGCAAATTCCTACAACACCTTTTGGTTGTCAAAATTTTGGATGACACCAACTTAAAAGATTAGGAAATCATTAAAAGGCATTTGAAGGATTTCCCAATTGCTTCAGTGAGGTTAGGTTTGTTTCAAAGGCCCAATTCCAACCTCAGCCTCAGTTGAAAATTCTCATTTATCATTAACACAAATATACTGAACATTTTCAGATACAAATAGGGACCTAATCAGACTTTCTAGAGCACCAGTTTTCCTGGCACTTTTTTGCAGCTCTAGAGACATACATATAGTAAAAATGTTGGTCCTCAATCTCTGTTCACAACGTGAAGTTTCTGTCATTTTTATTACTTCCAAGAAGAGGTACACTCCGTGTTAGCTTTGCAAGTTCCACTGCATCTGTGCCAGTTTAGACTTCCACTGTAGATTTTATAGCAATACATGTAATTACTCCTATAGCTTCCACTTAAAATAATCAGAAGTTTTGTGCATAAATATGGAACTGGATGAACAAGGGTACGTTATATGGGACAGAAAAGCGGACGTGAAAACCACTGAAACAAATCAGGAGCAAGTCCAGAAGTGTTCAGAGGTTTTTGTTCCCTCAGAAGTAATTCTGCCAACAATGTTTTTCTGCAAGTGAAAGAAGTCTATTTTTCAGCTGCAAATTCTACTGGCAGTACCCAAATAAAGACAAGTAAGAGATGCACTCTTAGGCGGGAAATCATTATGAAGTTTCAAGTGATTTTGAACAAGATTCTTCAACCTGAATAAATTTCTGCCCAGGCTCTGCACCCACCTTATTTAACAGACATGAAACATATATTTGGCCACCTGCACAATCAGCTAAATGCAAGAAAACTGGGAAGCTTAGACTAGTATCTAAGATGTGTTAGGGACCTATTTGCTACAGGTGGTTTTAGCCTCACAAGGATAGTTTCTCCAAGATTTTTTTTTTGCCTAGTTGATAGATTAGGTTCCTGCATTGGATTATAACCTGGGGGACCCCATCTCTGTCTCCAGGGTAAACAGCTGCAAGGAGCTCATGCCCACATTTAGGAATATATTCAGCTTTCAATAATGTTAAGGATGTTTGGGTTCCTTGAGAATGCAGGGTCCTTTTGGCATACTGTACGAAGGTCAGGGACAGCCCAAGGCTCTCTGTGAGTAACTATGGAGCCTGTGGTTCTTTCACAGGCAGCTGTTGAGAAAACTCTGCTTCTCTGAGTAAGAGATGAGAGCAGTGAGGGGCCAAAGAATCAGCAATCACCAGCTCTGACTTGCGTTAGTACTGCAGAGTGAACAGTTTACCAGCCTAAATAAAAGCCAAATTTAGGCCTGTCCTATTTGATGCAAGTAGAAAGTAGTAAATTTTAAGTCTGAGCTTTTTCATTTAACAGAAAAGGCCTGCATGGAACCAGAGGCAGTTCACTGTGAGCAGGAGAGAGAGAAAGAAGCGAGAAATGTCAGGAGAACCCCAGTGGAAAGGACAGCAAACACTGACACAGACAAATGCAGTCCAAAATTCCAGCCATCTGACACCCAAGAGAAAGCAGAAAAGTCCAACAGAGTCCCAAGGTTCACCTTTCTGCAGGATCCCTGTTTTGCTGTTTATGTCCATATCTAAAGTAGATGGGACAGGGGGAGAGAGAGAAGTGACCATTTAGCACTGGCCAGAGGCTCTTGACCTCCAGCAAGGAAACCCTGAGTCAGACTGGAGCGAATGACTCCTCTGATCTTCAGGGGCTCTATCGCACGCACGGCCATTTCTGACATGCAAATGAAAGCAGAGCAGGGAGTCTCTCACAGATAGTGAAGGAAATCCCCTCACCACACCGCCTTTTCTTCCATTCTGGAAGGACTCTTATGCATTAGTTTTGATAAGGTGAGTCAGGATAGAGGCCTTCAGACCAGAGCACTGGCAGTGATGGATCTCCATTTCTTTGGATACTTCCCCTGTCTTCTGCCAGCTGTATGAGAGATTACTGCCAACAAATCCCACAGAAACAGCTGTGGCACATAACTGGACAAAGCCCAGGGATTCTGTGGTGCCTTGCACGGCCTCTCTGCTCTGCACTCAATTACAACAGCCTGCTGAGCAGATCTGCTGCCGTTTAATTAGAGCGTCTGGGTCCACCTCCTGTCCTTCTGTAATGACATTAGTCAGAAGTGAACTGTCTGGTTCCTGCCTCTCCAAGGCCAGCTGAGCTGCTGGTGTAGAGCTGGCCAGATTGGTTAATTGCACCACTGACTTTTAAAGGTCAGCTCTTCCAGAATCTAATAACACTCGGAAGATTTCAACAATAAGGTAGATTGGAAAGAAGAGCCTGGATTCCTCCCACGAGACGCTGCCTGCTGAGCTGTGGGACAAAGCAAGCACCCTGCAGCATCCCTCAGCTGGCCAGACTAGCCACCAGGGCCATGGCCAGATGGTAAAGGGCATCTCCAGGGGCAGCAGCTTCCCCTTGGGCTCTGAGCAGCTGGCATGGCACCAGCTTCTGGGGGTGGGCACCTCAGGAGAGAGGACAGAGTGAGGGAGACGTGTATCTGAAAGGAAGTGGTAAAAACAAATTATTCAGCTGCTTTGTCCGCATGAAAGGTCCTGCATCATATCCTGGAAATTCTCCATCCTTGGAGTATCCTAATGGGAAAGCTGAATGGTTGCTTAAGCAATATCTGTTAGGTAGAAAAACTCAGAAACCTGAGGAGTGGCTTGGGAACAGTACAAATGTTTCAGTAAAGGATGGATGTCCTCAGTTTCATGCCCGCTCTAACTGTCCCAGTGAGGAAAGCAGATCTGCTGCTGGGAATGCCTGATTACAATCTACAGTTCACATGGTTTATTCACCAAAACTAATAACCTCTACATTTGAAAAGCAGACTCCTTTCTGTTTTACCCTCCTTTGCAGGAGTGAGCCCAGAAATGGGCACTGTAACAACCTCTCTTGGTACAGGAGATGAGACAGCTGAGGGCAATTGTTGCCCTTTTTTCCTCCCTGAGTTACCTGGCGGGCAGGAAAGGAGATCCTCAGCTGGGATGCTCCTGCTTTCCTCAAACAGATCCTTTTCCCCCTCATGCAAACACCTGAATGAAACAGCTGCAAGCCCTAAAAATCTCCAGTCTCTCACTGTTCCAAATTCAGCCTGCCTTGAGCCAGGTGGTCTTCACTGGAAGAGCCAGAGAAAAGGGGAAGTTTTGAGAGACATCAAAGAGCAGCTTTGGCTCTGCTGCTTCCAGAGGAAGAGTAGTCAATATATTTAATTACAGCTGGGACTTCCACTTCTCTTCTTGGCAGACAGCCTTGTTTAAAATCTTTCATTATCAATTCACAACTGAGTTTATACAAGATGAGTAAATTTTTTTTGTGTGTCTTTCTCTGGTTGACAGTTTTCTAACATGGTTTAGCAAGAAGTTTGAACAATTGCTTTTATATTTTCCTTGATTTTCTTCATCCTTTTTCATCCTTTCTTATTGAATTTTTTGTGGGGTTTTTCCTTTGAATTTTGGCCTGGTTTTGCATGTGCTTATTTTAAACTGATTTGCATGCAGATGATCAACTAGAAATGCAATTTGGGTAAGATGTTTACAAACCGATATGAAATCACTCTGCTTGTTTGCACAAAACAGTAATTGAATAAACACTGGTTATTAGTTTACTTGCATATTTGCTTTGCATTCTTTCACTTGGTTTCCACAAACAACATAGGGATGTTTGTTCTATAGTTAATAGCATTTAGAATAGTGTAAAGTAAGTAAATAAATAAATAAAATTCTTGGTGTGTTCCCTTTATAAAAATAGGTTTTTGTAAGAGTAAGACTTAGAGAGTAGCTTCAGATTTTCTTAGTATTGCTGTTTTTCTGATTAGTAACATCCTTTAATTTTTTTGGTTACATATTTATTCACTGCGCCCCTGCCTTTTTTTGTTGTTTATTGTCCTGTTTCTTCCACTATACCCATTTTGCCTACAGCAAGCCATGGCAATAATAAAAGAAAGCCTGGCATAAATGCATTTATGCTTTAAGTACTGAAACAACATTTATGCTTCATATTTTTGTTACATTCTTTCTATATCAATGTAAATTTTCATTCACAAAAAACCCAAGTGCATGCTGCTGTGTTTTAAAACCACATAAAGTTACAACTTTTGATTGGTCTGTAGTGCAGTTCAACTTCCAGATCCCTTTTGGCACTACCTTTTCTGAGTTCCTCACCTAGGGTCTGTATTGCCTTCCTTCTGCTGTTACCTCGATTTTACATAAGCTAAATTTTGGGTTCCTAACTCCTGCAAGAGCTCTCAAAATATTCTGCCAGTTTATTGCTGATAAGCAGTTGATGTTTCCCGCTCTGCAGTTATGCGCCACAATTAGAGACCTGCATGTAGCTTTTCTCCATGTGATGTGTTCAGCTCTATAACCAAGCTGATACAGATATTTGTATAAGTACGAGCTGTTAGGTAATTTTGTTTTCACCCACAGTTCTGCAAGATGACTTATTCACTAGAAGAATATATTTTACCATTTCATGATAAACATGAGGGATATGTACATGGCATAACCTGCTGAAAGCCGCCCTGCAGAGTCGACATAAAAAGAAACCCCCAGTCCTGGACTCCATCAGGTAATGCTACTTTGTGACATTTTACTGCATAGGCTGAATTTTTTAGTAAAGTTAGGATTTTATTGCCTGTATTTTTTTTTTTTTCATAAAATATGAAGTACATTGCCTTCGCTAATTATAGTTCTACCAGGGAAAAGAGCATTCAGAGTTACTCTGAATGCCATCCTGATTTCATTCAAACTAATCTGTCTATTTGTTTCTGTCACTTGAAGCTTCTCTGTAAGCTGAAGTTGCTCAGCACTTCTTTTGAAGTTTGAAACAGTTCTGCTCGCTTAGTTTTTCCTTAAGTCTTTCACATGCTTCTGTTCTGGCCGGCTTTGAGTGAGATCAGGAGAAAAACACTGAGCTTTCCTTGCAGCAGGTTCTCTCAGGATTCTGGTATTATTTGTGCAAGCAGAGATGAGTTGCAACAGAGCACCCAGATGTTTCTGCACACGCACCCAGAGCCCCGAGCTCTCCTGGCACCCCCACGCAGCCCTGAGCAAAGCACAATGTGCAGGCTCAGCAGCAGCAGCTGCACTGTGTAAACACCTTAACCTGACAAGCCCTCCTAACAATGCAGGAGTTCAAAGCAAGCATTGATTAGATTAAATGTTCTTTCAATCCACCATCAAATCACTCTCTGTTAGCAACAGCATTCACTGAAAGCAGCAAGCAATGCAAGGTGCACGACAGCAAGGGCATGCCAAAAATTCAGAGGGCAGGTGGGGTAAAAACAGTAGGCTCATAATAGTGTGCCTGCAGTGATCTGCCTAGATGTTGCAAGAATCTTTTTCTACAGTTGTACCTCACCTTAAAATTTACTTATGTATTTCTGATATATGTTTGGCTATATATTTTATTTTTGGCTATAAAATTGGAGTCACACGCATGGTCCATATCTGTGCACATGGATAACACAGAATAAGGGACCACAAACAATCAAATGGTCACCAAGCCCCAAACTGACTCCTGGTTCTTTAAGCTAGGAGTTGCAAAGGACACCGCTCTCGGATGCCAGAGAAAACACACATTTAATGGGATTGTTCTCGGTGATGAGTCCCAGGAGAGCAGCGACAGAACTTGAGAGCACTCGGGGTGCCATTCTGTGCTCTCCAGATGTCCACAAAGAGGTTACAAGGAGGGAGTGACCACTCTGGCTGCCTCATGCCTGGGTTTTGAATGCCCTGGGAAGAGCAGGTCAGAGATCTCACTGGCTCTAAGTAGAGGGGAAAATGGTCAGTGAACCGTGACTGGTATGAACTATAAACCACTACCAGTTATTAATCTTTTCAGAGAGTGATGTTCTCGGATTGCAACTTCAGAGAAACGTGTGGAAGGGACTAGATTTCACCCTTCCCTTCATAATTACATGTTCTCTTATTTCCCATTCCCACTGAATATTTATCCCACACTCTGGAGTCTGGTGTGAACTCTAATTTTCTGTAGTGCCCCACTCTGAAGTGTTTTAAAGCTCAGTTTTGAGTTCAGTAGGAATTATGATGAAAATGAGTTATTGTGCAGTACAATTTTATTACAGTAGTTTTTAGACCCTAAACCTGTCTAATGTACCCACTGAACAACATTTTCCCTGGAACAAAAACACTGTTGCATAAGTGGCTATTTCTCTTCCAGTGTAGGAAGGTTTCAGGAGGATGAACTCTTTGCCCATCGTGCTTCATGTTGCTTCTCCTGCTGTGGGCTTCAGCTCTCACTAAAGTATATATTCCAGTTAGAAACTGAAGCTGGAAAAGTTGCTGCACTGCAGGAAATTCATCACAGGGAGAAGCTGCTGTGCTGCTCCTCAGGGGAGTGGAAGACTGGCAGCTCCCACAATAGAGAACTGCCTTCTCTCGAGCAGCAGAGCTTGAGGGTTTGCTGGAGAGTTACACCTACTGCACCCTCCGCATGTCACCAGGGACTGCACTAATAAAGTCTTCCAGGCTGAGAGCTTTTGCTTCTGAATATTGATCCTAGGATCTGCACAGGGCAAGGAAAGAGCAAAGACTGGAGGGAGACATCCCTGTCAAAGCCGTAGCTGAGTGCGAGGCTGCTCTAGAAAATCAGTGCAACCGATGAAGCTCGACATTTTAATTGTCTTGTTGGCAGAACTAAATTTGGTAAAGAAGAACACTGTTCAGTGGCTGTGATTAAAAGTTTGAAATGTGCCATGTATCCTCAGACACGCACTAGAGTGAAAGCACTCTCAAAGTGCTAGGTTTGAAGTGGATGCTGGCAAAAAAGGGGCTGAGGAAACAAGTGAGCTTGTCAAAGCCAAATTAAAACACTTTTCCTCCTCCAGACTGTCCCCTGAAGAGCTATTGTGTTAGAATTTGGTTTCCAAAGTTACCATTAATTTGTGAACTAGCAGGATTTTTATGTTGGAGTTGTCAACGTACCTGTAATCCTGGGGTCTCTAGTGGTACTTCTGTAGAGGTACCTCTAGGCTGGATTTGACTTGCATCACAGCAGTGAATAGTTTAGGTGGAAATTAAATGAGTACAAAAGAAGCATGTATGTGTTCTTGAGCTCTCTCTAGCTCTGCTAGGGCTAAGATCACTGAATTTGATTTCTAAGAAAAAAATCTCCAGGATGATGCAGCCCTCCACCTGAAATATTCTTGGTATTTTCCTATTTAAATTCATTCTTCTCTGCCAGGAAACAACACGTAACACCCAGAGGTAACCTTGAGCACAGATAAACAGACAAATGTCGTTACAGTGCAAAATCTCCCTGTGGTTTTGTGGCCTCCATGGAACACAACTGCTGTAGAAGTGTATATGGAAAATTGTGCTAAAACTGCCCCTTTGAAGAATTAGAATAATTAGAATAATTAGAATTAGAATAATTAGAATCTGTCAAGCATATTTTGACTGGAAACAGTTCACAACACAATGAACATATTTTTGGCCTCAAAAGGATACTAAGACATCAACAACAACAACAAAGCTTATTTAATACTTGTTATACATTTTTGTTATGAAAGTCAGACAGCGTAATTCTCATCAGGGACTACTCTTGGTCTACTGACTACCACGGTCCACCTTGGGACATGAAATCCTACAGAACAGCAAAGCTTTTAATTCCTGGTTGCAGGCTGGGGTTGTTTCGGGCCTGAGCGTTCACTACCCAGAGACTCGTGTTTGTCAGCTACACATGAACATGGCCTTCTGTTGAGCGAATAAATGCCTGATATTTATGGTCCCACACTGCTGTAGGATGAATGAGTCACGTATTTACTTGCAGGATTAGACACCAGGGACCTGCTGCACAGCAAACAACCACGCCTGTAGGTTCTGAAGCACTTGGGGGCTGTAAAGCACTAGAATAACGATGCTGTTCCTCCTGAGTAATGTCAAAAATGTCTTTGCTGTTCAAATACAGCCTCCAAAGATATCTAAGAGAACATCTAAAGAAGATAAAGAGAGCCAAGGACAGGAACTGACAGGCAAGTAGGCTGGCTGGTTGTCACAGTTCAACATTTCAGGGTATCAAGTTGTTTTCTAGACCTTGAGCTGGACTCACTCTCCCCACAGAGAACTTCAGTATTTTCCTGGTTTCCTGGTGTCAGAGAAGGTCTAAGAGTTTAAGAAGACAGGAAAAGAGAAGGGCACAGAGATGCCCTGTTCCCACTCTACTCTAGGTTAATTGCAGGGAGGAAATTATTTTCTGCCAGAGAAATTTTTGCCTTGGAAAGCATTTTGATTCAGTGAACCTGTGCTGTTGGCTCAGTTTTTTGGTATCCAGTGCCATTTGCTTCCTGGGCCGTGCCTGCTGCTTGTCTGACTACACAAGGAGCAGTGGAGAGACTTGGTTCAGGTGGCTGAGAGCAGGTATGAAGTGGTGCTGGAAATTCCCCGCAGTGCCTTACGTGGCCATAGCAGCCACTCAAAAAAGCATGGGTCTGTCTTTGACAGGTCCTGTCTCACACCAGCCAGCCTCCTGTAGCTGTCCCAGGTGGCACCAGGCGAGCCTGTTTCAGCAACTTCTCAGAGCCCTGGCTGGACACGGAGACTGCAGACCCTCCATTCCCATGTGAACGTGAACATGCAGGCATGTTGGGCTTTGGTATTCGAAACCGAGCCCTAGTCTTAGTGTCTCTCAACATCTCCTCCACAGGAGACTTCTTATGGGACTTGACACCCAAAATTGCATTCACAGGGTGTGCCACAGCCTTAGAGTAACTATGGCCCCATAATAATGCTCAGCTGATCCTATGAGGGTGATGATGTAATCTCAAAACATTGGGATTTCTACTTTTTTCCTGCTCCTTGCGGATGAATATGAGTTGCTTCCTACTGATACCTTTGATTTGCATCTCTAAGGATTTTCCTCCTTACAAGAATGCAAATGGCAAGTGAGTCAGAGCCCACTTAGGAGCATACCCACTTGTGACAGCGGCAGCAGTGCAGATTCATGATCCTACTGGATGATCCAAAACTAAACCATTTCTGTGGATACTGCTACGGGAAAGTTCAAAAACCACCAGAACAAGGTTATAACGTCAGCTCGGGATGGCCTTTGAGAGGCCAATACCCACAGTTTATCTCATCTTAAATTGCTCCCACAGGCACAACATTAGTTTTGCTTTTCAAGCAACTGGTGGGAAAGCAAATCTGTTGTGAAAAATGAAGATGTGCTGCTTTGTCAAAGGCACTTGTTTTCTCTGACTGGGAGAGGAACAACATTTACACTCAGAACAAGATCACTCTGTCACAGAATTATTTGAGAATTAAGGGAGAAGGTAAAAGTTTATTTAATAAATATTTTACAAGCAGTAGGTGGGAAAATTAGATGCCATTGCCCTCTGCTTTGGCAAGACACCTTTTTTCCCCCCAAAGGAAGCATAAAAAGCCAAACTCAAAATAGCCTCTGTCTTGCAGGAAATATAGGAATTGCCAAATCTTACCCTGCACATACAACTTCCCCCTTCTCACTGCCCAGCTACAATCCTGCTTTGTTCAAAACAAATGAATCAAGTGACTGGAAAGGCCCTGATGAAAATAACATACATGCTCTTACACTGGCGAGATCAAACAGAAACCTTCACTGCAAGAGATCAATATCAGCGTTTGTGACACTACATAAACCATGGTACAGAAAGACAAATCCTACCCCTTAAAGTAGACACTGACATAAAGCAGAGCAGGTCAGACAGGGAACAGGAAAAACTGTACAAATACTTTGGGGTTATCCCTACCATTAGCTGATTCTAGTACTACCCATTCAGACTTGCTCACATCAGTTGGGTGGAAAAGGGGGAAAAGTTACACGGTATAAAATCTTCAGTGTTTTGCAATTGATTTACAATTTAATTTCATTTTGCATTATGTACTGTGCAAGAAAGGGAGACCTTCACCTCTACTGCTGTCCAAATCAGGGAATTAGACAGTTTTTGTGGCCCCTAAAGTAGGACTTTAGAGTGTTCTTACTTATGCTACAGCTCTTTATCTTGGAAAAACAGACTTAAAAGCTTGCACTAATTCAGGACACATTCCTTGTTTGTGTTTGGAATGAGAACAAAAGAAAATTTCTGGATTCTGATAAATTCCTGCACACCATGGACAAATAAAACACTGTGATTTATTTCCATAATTCTCATAAATTTTCCTTCTCACCCCGTAGTGTAAGCTTGCTTTCACTGCCTCAGGTAGGAGCGATTGAGGAAGTCAAGTATTCAGTCATTTCATGCTTGATACTACAAGATAGCATCTCTTTTGCCTCAATTTTCCTTGGAGCTCTTTTTTTCTAAGGATGCTACTGTGCTCCGGATAGGGTAACACTTCATGCTTTTATCTACACACTCACACTGCTAAGTGTGTGCTGCTTCAAAATGTAGTCTGTAATTACCTGAGCAGGTAATTACCCACTTTTCAGAACACCAGTGCCGCTGCTGTACTCAGACCTGTGGTTTACACACGCTGGTCTTTGGTCTGAGGCACCTTTCAATGCCCAGGTTCCCTCTTATCTTGCAACTTTAGTCCTCGCCTTCCCAGTGTGTACCCAGGCTTAGAGGCTGAAAGGGGAGGCTCCTTTTAACCTGGGTTCCCAAACACAGACCTTAAATTGCAGGAAGACAGGCCTTTGAAAAGGTTAGGAAAATGTTTGGTAAGTACAATTAACAGGACTGCAAAATGACGCTCCAAAGAAGTGAAATGCTTCGTTTGTACCCCTGCAGTCACTCATGACCTTTTTATTGATGAATGACGTTTTTGCAACCAGTCTATCAGTGACACTTGCCCTCCTTTCAGAAATATGTTGTGATCCTTATCATGGAGCTGCTGTTTGTGATAGCAAAACGGCCTACAGCAAATATCCAGCTCGTGTAATTTGGCATAACTCCCTGGAAATCACTGGGGCTATGAATGCTTCTCCAGGGACGGGATCAAGCTCAGAGTATTTGTGTATCTGTTTTTTCAGGAACATAGTTTCATTTTTGAATACTTCAAACACACAATTGTGATTCAAAAATTATTTTGACTTCTCTTGTCTCCCCAAGAGCTTGAAGGGCACTTGCCATTTGGTTGTAAAAGAACTCCTGACCAACTTCACCCTCAAAGATTATTTTATTTATAAGACATGAAGAACCAAAAATAACTGTAGGTAGAGGAGAATGGCCCTTTTATCCAGGCCCTGCATTTGATAGTTGTGATTTCATGAGCTGTGGCCAAAACCAGGAAACGGGCAGATCAAATTTCTCATGCTGTTAGTGCAGTTATATTACCTTAGGGAAGTAATTATTGCCTCAGAGTTTGTTATAACACAGTGAACACAAACAATTTAAAATCACTGCGTACTGCATCTTCTCCTGACTCTCACAAACCAGCAAGGGACTTCTCCCTGCTTGGAGGAGCCAACAGATCTGTGTTCCCATGGACCTGAGATGCCAGGGACAGCAGTGCCACACACAGCCCAACTTGCAGAGCCAGGGCCACAGTCTCATCTTCACAACAGGCTTGAGCACCATCAGAGTAGTGGCCTGATCAGGCAACCATAGCAGCTTTTCAAGAACTCAAGAGAGGCTTCAGGCTGGAAAAAAAAGGCTCATTGCAAGGCTGATGATGGACCTGGGGATGGAGCTGGGACACAGAGACAGCTCTGCTGGGCATGGTCTCAGTGCCAATCCCATTGCTCGGTGTGGCTGCTCCCATTGGAGATGTATTTGCTCAAACACCCTGACTGCACCAAGCAACCTGGACAGAACATGTGACCCTGTGCTCAAATCAACAGCCCAAATCCCAGTCAGATGCAGTTAGGATGTGATGCAGGCAGCTACAAGCTGTAATGACTCTCCAGCATCCTGGCTTATCTCCAGATGTATTTGGATAGGAAAAGGCTTTTGACCAGCAGCCATGTGGGACAGATCTGAACCAAGGATGAAAAGTAGCAGAATCTTGTTGCTGCTTTCCCACATACCATTTGTTAGCTCCCAGCACGGAATTTTCAGTTCACTTTTAGCTAAAAGCTAGTCACTGCCACTAGAAATGCTGAGCCTAGGGAGTTAGAAACGCATTTAGTAGCTTCTCTTTACGAGCATTTTCTTGATTTCCCAGCTAGCAGCAAAATACTCCAAAGATGAATTTCACTCTGTTCGATGCAGACAATATACATAAGCAACTCCCCAAGGGCATAATGAGATAGGCAGTGGAGATGCATTTTCATGAAAAATTATTTTCTATATTTTCAGATTTCATGAAGCTGCTTTATCTTTAGGTTCCTTCAGTTCTACGATAGTGTATCCCAACTTCGATAACGGTTTTTTTCCCCTATCCTGGTTCTCCCCTTAAAGTACATTTGTTTGGGGATTTTTTAGTGCACCTTTTTCTTACCTACAATCCTACAAGCATGAAGATACGTTTCACTTTTATTCTGCTTTGCTACCAAAGGTTTATTACACAGAATGAGGGTGGAATCTGGCTTAACGGTGTTTGCTGGTGTTCAGCAAACTTCCATCATGATTTTTAATTCATCTCAGCCAAGTCAATTCATTGTTCTGCTCAGTGTTGTGTCAGATGACGAAACCAATTTTATCTGAGAAATGCTTTCCATACAGAGGAATTCCTCACAGTGTGGAAGCAGGCACTCAGAGAGCATGTACAAGTTAAAACACACTCCAGCCTCAGTGGGATACACGTCTTGGGTGGTTTCTCCATGCCAGGCTGATCATTACTCTTGAAGACGCCTCTAAAGTGCAAAAAGGTTTCGCTATCACTAGTGTGTAGTAAAATACAAATGAAAAACTTATTTGTATTAGTGTTACTACAGCCTTCACTGTCACCCATATTTGGCATATGAAATGGATAAATATTTACAAATAGCAGCAGCACGATCTAAAGACGGAACGAGTGGCCTCTGACGTGAAGCACGTTTTATCCTTGCCTCTGAAACAGTGTGGGAGGGGACCACAGTGTCTCTGTCTGTGTCTCCATCTCCTCACTTGCAAAATGCAAGTTGTTACAAGACCTTTATTATATTGTGGTAAAGCGTTTGCAAAACTTTAGGCCTTGAGAGCTGCGTGCAGGGCTCCATATGGTCTTTGAACAGCTGCTGGAAATGTGTCGAGGAGCAGAATTTGGCTTAATGAGGTTTCCCAGACAATCGAGTGGGAGTGGGCTCCTCTGCCCCAGCTAAATGTCGTGGCAGGGGTGATGTATCTTGAAACTTCTAAAATGTTCAGGGAAAAGCTGACTTTCTGTCTTCTGCGATATTTATTGTTATATAATTACTCTTCCTTTCAGCCAGTGGCTCATCCATCTTCCATGGCTTCATTTTCTTAGGAAAACCTTCCAAGCTCACAGAAGATGGACTTTGTGCCTTTTTTTTAAAGCCATGACAGACTCTGATCCACAGAATTGTTTTTTCCCCTATCTTTTAATGCCATACATTATTACAAGCCTTTCATTAAGAAAAATAATGGACTCGAAAGTTGTGCAAGAACCTTTACAAGAATGAAAGCTAGTTCAGAAAGAAATGAGAAATGCTACTTTTACTACCAGCATAGTGGAATAAGGGTAAGTTTCTGAGCCAGTCCAGTGCTCTATTTAAGCTGAGAACTGATTTGTGTGTTGGGATGTGCCCAAGGAAGGGTGACAGAGCCGGTGAAGCGTCTGGAGCACAAATCTTATGAGGAGCAGCTGAGGGAGCTGGAGTTGTTTAACCTGGAGAAAAGGAGGCTCAGGGGGGACCTTACTGCTCTCTACAATTCCCTGAAAGGAGGGTGTAGCCAGGTGGGGCTCAGTCTCTTCTCCTGAGTAACAAGTGACAGGAAAAGAGGAAATGGCTTCAAGTTGCACCACGGAGCTTTAGACTGGATATAAGAAATGTTTTCACAGAAAGGGCTGCTGATCACCAGAACAGGCTGCCCAGGGAAGTGGCTGAGTCACCATCCCTGGAGGGATTTAAAAGACATGTGGGTGTGGCTCTTGGGGACCTGGTTTAGTAATGGGCTTGGCTGTGTTGGATTAATGGCTGGATTTCATGATTTTAAAGGTCTTTCCCAGCTTAAATGATTGGATGATTTTTGTCTGTTTCTGTACCAGCACAGAGGAAACCTGCAGGCCTGTTGGTTTTCTGTTGCTCTTCTTTCACTGACAATTTTGCACCAGAATAGTCTAAACTTTTTCCTAACAGGAGCGTATTCATTTTCCATTATAAAGTGAAATATTTTCATTTTCCATTACTAACCACCAAAAAATAGTAGAAAAGCCAGCAAAAAGATTAAAAATATGAACAGCCATGTATTTTCTGAGATTTTTTCCCCAGACCAAATGATTCTTTTCTTAAACAAGCTCTACTAATAATACCCTCTAAGATCTCTTGAAATCTTCCCAATTTCAACAGGATAAGCTACTGCTTTTGGCAATATTATTTGCTGTTTCTTTCACACGAGCACTCACACAAAGCATATCAGCCTGTCCTAAAATCTCACTAATTTATCCTTTCACGCTCAGCCAAATTAGGATAAAACTGCAGTTAAGAGCGTTGTCTTCTCCTGATGTGTGATCATTGTGCATTTTATCATTGTTAACAAACACTGACATTGCACACTGTCATTACAGACTAACTGCTTTATTTTTGAGAGTCTTTTTTTCTGTGCAGAGCCACAAGGTGCAGCTTGCCTCTTCAGCATCTGTGCCACTGGTGGAGAGAGAAGGCTTCTGAAATGACACCAAGTGACCTGTAAGCACTGATCCAATGCTCTACTGCTGTATGTGATAAGTGTGTATGCTCACACTTGGTCTCCCAAAAAGTTAATTTTATTATACTTGGCACAGTGACATGAAGAGAGACCGAAATGAACAGGCAGCAAAATATAGTTAAGCCTGTTTAAAGAAAAACTGCTCAAATTCATAGTACAGCCCCAGTTTAATTACTGATCAGGCTATACTTATGCATAATGAGAAACAGCTTATTAAAATAGCTAAATGTAATTATCTCATCTCTACTCCAGACAGGTCTGACTGTCCTTGCACAAAAGCCAGCACGTCAGCTCATCATTGGTATCTGTAATCATAAGCTTTTTTCCAAGCTGCCTAGCAAGCCTTTTAGTGTGTAGAAACGAAGTCTGCCTACTTCTTTCAGTTTATCAGCAGAAATTACTGATTTCATAAAATTCTGTTGCAACTTCCTTGCTTGAGCACTCGCACTGATACTTTCTGGACTCCCCAGCCCACGGCACCAATCAGTCCCATATAAAGAGTTGTTTATTTTTAACACAGCCCAGTCTGGGTGCCTCTGCAAGGCTGGGTGCCATGTGCCCTGCTCATAGCACTCCCTAGGGAACTGCCCAAACCAGCTTTTTAGGGTGGGTCACACTCCCACCATACAGCCTTAACCTCTCTTGGAATCAGCAAGCTGCCTGCAGAGCACCCAGCCCTTGGTCCTGACACCCCACAGGCCCCATGGCTGCTTCCTTTCTCACAGCTTTGCACACAGAGGTGCCTGTGATCTCGTGCAGGCTGTGACAGCTTGAAAGAGTGGTGTTTCTATAGCCCAGGAGTGTGGGTGGTCATTGCATGCCATGGGAGAGGAATGGGAGAGTGCTGAGGGGTCTTTGAGAGTGCAGGGCTGATGGGGAGGTGCTTTGCCCTTCATCCCTCTGCTCCAGTAGTTTCCAGAGGAAACTACTCCCTGAATCCCACTTGGAGGGGAGCGGAAGAAATAGAGTTGTTTTATTCCATCCCATGCAGACAACCAAAGGACCGGAGCTGGGAGCAAAGCATGCAGATGAGTTATTTGACAGGGTGGATATACTCTGAGCAATTTTTTTTTTTGGACCTTATATATAAAAATACGAGTGAATTCTCATCTGGTTGGCTCAGTCTCTTTTTCCATTTGTGCTAGGTAAATGTGTCATTTTATTCGTCCACAATGCAACAGTTTTGTAGCTTCAGAACCAAACACACGAAGTTTAAGAGAGCTTTTTATTGACTTTTTCCCTTACTTATCCCAGCACTGGCTATTTATTTTACAGCTCCTAAGGTGCCCCAAATATCTAAATATTCAGTGCTGTCTTCACCACCTCTACCTCCTTAGCTGAAAGGTGACTCAGATATTACAGTGCAAGCTGTTATACATTCCTTTCAGGGATATTTAGAGAGATGCTTCAGCTATAAAGACTTTAACCAGATCTCAGTCTGTCTGAAAGGCTGCTTATGTTTGGATCCAATTGTTCTGGTTTATATCCATCCCTAGGAATGTTTAGTTACCCTTCAATTGTAAATGATGTTATTCATATGTGTATTTGCTGTATTTGCTTCTGCTGTAAGTGACATTTCCAGTTTTACTCTCAGGGAATTAGGGTAGAAACCCCCAAAGCACTTAAATCGCTTGAGTGTACTGGAACATTTCAGCTTTGCCATCGTGCTGACAATGTCACTTAGAAAAGCCTCATGGCAAATACCTAAACCCACCACAACTTTAATAAAAACTCAAACCAGTGTCACCTCCCTGCTTCCAAAGCTTCAGCAAACTACAAACTTTCACCACAGGGGCAGGAAATGTGAGTCTGCTGGTTGTAACTTCCTTGGAAAAGGCTACTCTTAATTGTAATACCACCTCTCAAGAGTATTTCTGCTCTGAATTCTGTTCTCATGAAATGACAGCAAGCTTGCTGTGGAGTACTCTGCTCTGAACAGGAACCCTGGGAACACAGTGGGAATCCTAAAGCAGGCACCCTGGCTGCACTGTGCCCTCCCTGCCTGTGCTTCCTTCTTCCCTCCTTCTCCCTCTCGCCCTCCAGCTGCTGTTTGAAGCTGGGGTTGGTGCAGTGCTACAGCTGCTCCGGGCAGTCCAACCCCTCCCAGGGCCAGGGTTCTGGTGATGCTCTCCAGCTCTGCTCCTTACACGAGTGAGTGCCTTCAAATGGCTTCAGGCATGTTCAAAGAAACCGTGAGTGCAGAGATCCTGCCATGTGAATGTGCTGCTCACTTGCTGTCCTAAGCTGTTGTATCTGTTTTGTCACGGTGCTGCTTCCATTCAAAGGGAACCTACAGCAGTTTCAGCACAGGAACTGCTTCCCAAGGGAGAATCCAGAACGACTTAGAACACAAAAACTAAAAAATTGAGTGGAAAATACTTACATTTAACTGTGACTGCTCTCTAAACTTACATTTATACCTTATCAGCTTCAAGTGGAATTATTGCTTAGGTTTGCTGATACAGCATACATAAAAAAAAATCTTTTGACAACAGCTTCAGGTGCATTCAAAATAATACTTAATTAAAACCATGTAAGTAAATGTCAGCAGTAGCCTCCAAAGCTTTGACATTAAAAAAAAAAACAAGCAGTTTAAAAAAATCTCTACAACTGCCTCTTCAGTGAAGGATGGTGAATTAATCTACTACTTTCTGAAAGGTTTAATGTAATAGTTTTATTATTCAGGAAAATGGGCAGGTTCAACCACTCCACATATTTGGGAAGAGATCAAATGTAGATGAAAGCTCCCACTTCAACCCTTATCGGCGTTTAATGAGACAATTTTACAGAGCTGCTGTACCTTCTCTTATCAGCAGCCTCCTAAATCTCCTGGATTGTTAATGGCTTCTGTGAAGCAAATCAGATCAGCATCTGGTGTCTTGTAAAAACCAGTGCAGCAACATGTGCCGATGCCTGAGCAAAATCTGATTTCGAGGTCTGAATGACACAGAAATTTCCTATTCGAACAGCTGCAAATATTTTGTTTCCCTTTTTATCTCTGCTCCCCTCATCGGTTTAGCTGGAATCCACAGATTCACAGAACTGAGCTTTCTAATCTGTTGCTCTCACATTTTGCCTGAAGGAGCGGCCTGGAGTGAGGGGTGTCCTGGGATGCGGCTGCTGCCCTGGAGCTGCAGGGCTTTGCCTTCAGCGTTCCCTCCGCCCAGCTCTTCTCCTTCAAAGACATAAGCAGCCCCGATGAGCCCATGATGGATGTGCCCTCAGCACAGCCAGAAGTGTCTGGAGATCCACCCTAGCATTCCTCCCGAGCCATCTGCCGAGCTGGCCCAGAGGAAGATGAGAAGTCGGAGTGCATCCTCACGCTCCGTGTAGGCCTGCCCTCGAAAACCACGGTGTCCGGGGTACTTTTCCCGTCGGTCAGGACACAGAAAGCAGCGGTGTGTGTGTCCCCTGGGTGCTGCAGATGTGAAGACAAGCTGGTGAGCTGCTGCCTGTGGTGCTGCTTGCCAGCCACATCTGCAGTGTACGGGGAGGATCGTGCGTTGAGCCTTCTGCAGCCCCGCTGAAGGGAAGCAGCCTCTCGCTGAGGGACAGCTGATGCCATGATGATTTTTTGCCTTTTTTATACCCCTTTTATACACTCTTTTATGTAGCTTTTATGTATTCTCAGTGCTTTTAGCCCACACAGTTA